>PVKZ01007489.1:0-22699 GCA_004027375.1 Macroglossus sobrinus | reverse complement strand
AGAAAAGAAAGAAAGAAAGAAGAAAGAAAGAAAGAAAGAAAGAAAGAAAGAAAGAAAGAAAGAAAGAAAGAAAAAGAAAGAAAGAGAAAGAAAGAAAGAAAGAAAGAAGAAAGAAAGGAAAGAAAGAAAGAAAGAAAGAAAGAAAGAAAGAAAGAAAGAAAGAAAGAAAGAAAGAAAGAAAGAAAGAAAGAAAAAGAAAGAAAGAAGGAAGAGAGGGAGGCTCGGAGGGGAGGGGAGGGGAGAGGAGGGGAGGGGAGGAGGAGGGAGAGGAGGGGACAGCGTCGAAAGGGAAACCAACGCGGAGTGCGTGACAGCCGTGCGGGGGACACTCACGAGCGTGGGGACCATCTCGGGCCGGGCCTTGCGCAGCGACTTCACCGCCTGGAACACGTCTATCACTTCCTCTGTCTCCGCGCTCTCCAGGAGGTTGAGCAGCGCGCAGAACAGCCCCGTCTGCTGAGAGCCGTCCCTGCCGAAGGCGGAGACGACAAGAGTATAGTACGCACGTTTTACGGAGACCATGAGAGGAGAATACAAGTGGGGGAGAGAGATGGGATGCATTCCTCACTTCGTGTTGGCTGTGTTATCTTATTCCGATCTCTTAAGAGCTGAATATTTCTGCTGAACGCATTTGGGGGGGAATAGAGTGATCCAATAGTTTAAACAATTTTTTTTTGTCTTAGGCTTTAAAAATATACTCTCTTCCGTTCGGTACTTTACGGATGACGATGCATTTTTAGTTGCATCGGACGCTGTGAGGGCGGATCTGACGATGCCCGTTTGAGAGCTGAGGACAGAAGGTCAGGGACGGTGAAGGCGGGGGTCTAGGAACCGGTGACACCGGAAATGCTAGAGCTGTGTGGCCTTCGTTACAGGCTTTTCCCTCTGCTCGTCTGCTTCTCGGCTGCCTTTCACTCATGGTCACGCGTCTGCATCAGCAGAACAGCGACACCCGGTAGAGTCGGCCGTTAAAAAGAGGGCGACCACGTGATTTAGCAGCCCGTGAGAGGTGTGTCACGGTACAGCAAGGGTCTGATTTGGAGAACTTCTCATCAGCAGGAGCTTGTTTATCGGACATAACTAGGGAACCTATTCGATCACCCCTAAGAGATTCGTACCACTTGAAGCCTCAACTCCCCTCCTTCAGCCTCCCCCCCACACTTCACTCCTGAAAACTCAAGTCGACGCCGAAACGCAGCCCATCCTCCCTCAGGGCTCGATCCTAGCACGGGTAACTCGAATGATGACGGGGCTCTCTCGAAACTCCCCAAAGCGCTTCCCCGGGCTTCCGTCTCTCATCTGACTTGGCTGTTTTTCCACTTCATTTTAACTTTACAGAAAGCGGACACGTTTTCTAGTGTGCTGCCTTCCTCCGTAGCTTTAGGGCAGCTACGTCGGCGTCTGTCGCGGGGGGAGCGCTGAGCATCGTAACCGGGCAAGCCACCGGCTCCGTCCCCGCTGTCGCGGTGGCTGTGCGCTCTGTGTATCAGGAGAAGGGGGGCCGCGCGGGACGCGGGGGCAGGGAGTCGAGAACAACCAGGCTCCTCAGAGCAGCGCCCGCCCGCACCCACCCACGCACCTGCAGTGCACCAGCAGAGGCGCGCTCTTGGGGTGCCTGGCCCCCTCGGCGGGGCTCCTGGCGGGGAGCTTCTGTCTGACGGCCTGGATCACGGCGACCAGGTCCTTGGGCTCGGCGGGCAGCTCGTCCGCCGTCCAGCCGTGGAGCTGGTACTGGTACACGGCCCGGGCATCTTTCCTCTGGAACCCGGAGCGAAGGGGACCGGCGTTACCGCGAGGGAAGCCCACGCTTCCCTCACGATGGCTGTTGTCGACGCCGCCTCGGGGTTCCCTTCGGACAGCGCCGCGAGGGGCGGAGGCTTTTGCTTCCGCGGGGTGCCCGAGGCCGCTGTCCGGCGAGGCCAGCCGCAGCGAGGGGCGCCCGCCCGCCCGCCCCCCTCGACGTACCTTGGCGTGTCTCAGCTCGAACGCGCGGAGGGTATAAGCTGACGACCTGCTGGCGTCCTTCATCTCGACCTCGATGTCCCCGTGCGTCTGCTTCCCGTCGCCCCAGTACTGGGCACAGGCCTCCTGGGAGAGAGGGAGCACGCGCTTGGCCGGCTGTGTGCGAGCGTCTGTGTGCCTCGAAGGCACCCCGAGCACCTCCCTCCCCTCCTCTGTCCCGTCACACTGGACGTCCTGACGGGGTCTGCGCACGGGAAGCTGCTCGTGGCGCTCTACCACCCGGGTGCACGCTGGCGGACGCCCCTTCGGCCCGTCCGAGCGTTTCCTCGTGCATGTCGGGGGCGGGAGGGACCGCCGAGGTGGCCAGGACACCGCGGGAGCAGCCCCGTCGTCCCCGGTCCCTCCCCTGCCCTCATTGCCACCGCTCCCGGGTGCAGCCTGAGCTGCCGTCTCTCGTGGCTCGTTGCAGCTCAGCATTCCCGTCCCTGCAGCTGCCCCTCGGGGCGGGGGAAGGGGAGAGTCTGCGTCTTCGGAGCTTTGTCTCCGTGTGTCCACGGTCGGCGCCCGAGCAGCTCTCGGGGACGCGACCGAACATCCACGTGAAGGGCCGGGCTGAACGACGCGGGGATCACGAGAACGCGTGTTCTCTGCACACGCTCCTCCGTCAGCCACGGCCTGACGCCGTGCCACCCGCACCGCCGCCCGCCTCCCGACGCTCACGACCTCGAGGGAGGGAACGCATGGCGGGAGGCCGCGCTGGGACTATAAACGAGCGTTTTATAAAGAAAATAAAATAAAACCCGTGAGACTAAAAGACAGCTTCCCACGCCCGGGGCAGGGAAGCAGAGGCAAGGCAGGGAACGCGTGTTGTGTGACCGCACGCGCGGGGGGCTGTTCGTTAAACGGGCTGTGACGAGGGTCGGCGCGTGCGTCTGGTGCTGAGGCGTCACGGCGACGGCAGTTCTGATCACTCGGGCATCGAGGAAAGGGTCAAATGCTCATCGCAGGCGTTGAGAGCGAATCAGACCTTAGGTTAACTATTAGAATTTCACAGCAATAAATATTGCACAGGCACAAAGAAGGCTGGATTCAGATAAAAATTTTCAGGTGTTTTGGTCTTGCCGGAAGCATAGGATCAAAATAGGTCTATGGGATGTCAGTGAGTGGAGACTCGGTGACGAAAACGCAAACGATAGGTCGAGATTCAGCTGGGAAACCCACCCGTGCAGAGCGGGGAGGGTGGAAAACACCAGACTATGAGGGAGATGGAGAGACAGATGTCGGCCAGATTATTGAGGGTCTTAACCCTCAGACCGAGGAGCTGGTTTTTGTCTCGAAGAAGACGGACGGAGACGTGGCTGCTGCCACCTGCCTCTGGGGGGACTGACCCCGGGGTTGGCACGTGTGGGGTGGTCTGTGAGCGGCGTGCGGACCACAGGGGAGAAGTGCCACCGCCTGTCACCTCCCGGACACGAGAGGCGGGAGGGAGGCCCCCGGTCGGAGGGACAGAAGAAAGGTTTAAAAAAAACACACAAAACACGTTCAAACCTGGTCTCTGCTCTTCAGCTCGGTCAGCATGACGATCACTCTCACTTTTCTTTGGAAAACCATGTGCCAGAAGTCGCCAGTGGTCTCCTTCAGGGGCCCCTGGGTAGCAATGATCACTTCGGGCTTCCAGTAGCTCTTTACAAAAAAGAAGGAAGACAGAAAAAGCGGGGGGCTTCGTTACCGCGGCCGACGGGGGAGGCAGCGGAGCCTTAAACCACCTCGGAAGCAGAGGCACAACATTGTCACGTGAAAATATGAAGATTCTCGTAGGTCCCAGAAACACTGGGAGGTCTGTATGCACAACGCTTATTTAGTTCACGATGACACTTAGCCGGGCGTGCGAAATCAAGGTTAGGACATATCACCTTACGACACCAGCACATCTTTCTTTTCTAAAAACACCTTTTTCTTCTCTCTCTCTCTAAAAAGGCTAACATGAGTATAAACAGGATGACCTTCATGACGTCTCCATTGCTGGCGACACACTCAGGATGGCTGATCGTTAAGCTGATATTCCATGCGTGTGTGGGATAGAAACCCAACTTAGTGCACAAGTAAAAAGGGATTCCCTGAATGACCTCAAGTTCCCTGTTCGAATTCTCAGTTTATAAAAATAATTTTAAAAAAAGGACGTGACACAGACACAGACACACCTACTGATTCAGGTGATCTGCAAGAAAAGTGTTAACTACACAGATACACACATCTGATTTGCGTCCCACTGGGGCGTCTGACAAACCATAAACGTTTTCAAATGCTTGCGTTTGTTCAAAATATTACTTTTCCTCAAATGTTTTCTTTAGCGTTTTTCAGAGCAATAGGACGAGCGTCATACTGGTCACAGACAGACAGCCCCGTCTCGAGTCGTTCAGCGTGTTGGGGTTTCACATCCTTAAGGCTCTCGACGACTCAGAATACGGTTAAAAACGGAACCTCGTCATTCGTTGACAAAACCAGCGAATGGCCCTAGAAACGTGGCCCCGTTTTCGAAGGGCTCTGCGGTGGGCGGGGGCCGGGGGGGCACCTACCGTGACGAAGGACGCGTTGATGTATTTGCTGGTCTCCTCCGTGTCGCTGTCTTCGTCGGAGGAGTTGTCCGACTCGTGCTCACTCTCCTTGCTAATTTCCAGCTCGTGCTTAAGTGGCACTCGGTTATAGTCATCTGCGGGCGACAAAGTAACCGTGAGCCTTCCTCCGAAAACACCGGACGAATCTCTGCTCGATTGTCCCGCGGACGCTGGGAACTAACTTAGCAGGGACAGGTTGCCTCGCCTCACGCGAGTGTACGGACCCACGTGGAATGAGATGTATGCAAAATTCATTCCTTCCCAATTAACACATCATAAAGAGAAGTCTAAGAAAAAGAAGGAAAGAATGGGACGTGATGCTATGTTAAATGACAAACGGCTATCGTAACATTCCATGGGGTGATTCGATTATCGATACACGTTCTTTAATTTTCCACAGAGTATTGTTATTATTCTGCTCGATACACTAAAAACGCACGTATCCGTTAATAAGACACACGGCTTAGGCAAAAGTCTGGTTTTCAATGACATTCTATTAACGTTAAATTAACAGTCTTACATAGGCATCTCGGACACATTATTATTTCATCAAGAAAATTCCTTAGCCCATAGTTTCTCACTGTGTCTCAGTTTCTTCACTGTCTAGTAGCCTGATCAAATGATCTGATTACCCCACCACCATCGTGTCTATATTTTAAAGGTCATGAGGAGCTTTTCGGGAACTAACTAGGTCAGCCACGCACGGGTCTGGTTTCTCCTGTCGCCCAGCTTGCTTGCTGGCTGTGTATTTTCTGTGTGTTAATTTTGGTGTGTGCAAGTGAATAAAATTATAGCTGCGCTAGAAGCAGTCCTATCGATATGCTTCGGTAGCAGGACGATCGACAGTTCGACCTCCGAGATATAAGAGAGAGATAAAGAGAAAACATACAGCGAGCGAAAGCTCGTAAGCTTGGCTGTTTGGCAATTGCCCTGGAGGAATTAACTGCCCTGGGATCAAATCAAGATGAGACGGAGCCGGCAAAGAGGGCACGGCCGCTTTCCCCCAGCTTCAGAAATTCCATCCTCCTCACCACCCATTTCTGAAATGATTGGAACCGTCCAAGGTCCACTGGGCATGTTCGAAGTTCAAGGAATTTGCTCCGTCGACATCCTCAGTGGCCTGTGGACGGTTCTCAGCCGCCAACCCAGCGCCGAAAGGTGCCTCAGCGCCGTTCGTGTGTCTGCGTGTCTCACGTTAGACAGTTTGCCAAGGAGCACCTCAGTTTATCGGACGCAAAAAAAATAATAATAATAATAATAATTAAAATGAACGACGTACATGGGATGACGGAAGAATTCCTGTTTTTACTCTTGTTTTCCTCTTGATTCCCAACGTGCTGGGTCCTCCAGCTCCTGTACGAAGGCAGTCTCTGAGAGGAAAAACAGACAGAGCGGAGACTCCTTTAAAACAGTGCTAGCGGCTCAGTCTGTCGTCAGTCAAGGCACAAGAGGCTCCCTAGAGAACAGCGTGTCATCAGGGTTTGCGAAGTCTGCGCGGTTCACGATCCCTGAGTTCGCCTCCCATCTTTCCCTTCTAATCGCTCAGGCGCTTAGCACTTTCGACGTGGAGAGCTCGAGCTACGTATACACAATGAAATAACAGAAACCGGTTTCTATCGTGGATAGCAAAGCGGCATGGATTATTCTGGGAGGCGCTGACGCCCCACAGAGGGTGAGGACCATCCAGATCGCAGAGAGCCACGGTACATTCTTTTCAAACGCTCAGAAGTGGACTCTCCAGAGGGAGCATTTGCAGCAGACATGAGACGCAGCGAGGAGTGTGGGTGCTTCATTGATTTACCCATTCCTTCACTTATTCATTTATTTACGCCTTCCAGACGGCCTTCCCTGTCACTCACAGCCGCCCGTCCGTCAGCACGACTGAGCATGGCTACCCAAACGCTTCCCTTTTCTCTCTTCCCTTTTCTCTCTCACAGACGTGGTCCCGTCCACTGTCATCTCTCACCGGACAATGTCAGACACAGACCCGAGCACGGCCGCCCAGCGGCCTCCTCTCGGCCGGCGGCTGCCCCCGGGCTGTGGTCAGCGGACTCCCCGTCCGTCCCGATCCTCGCCCCCCGGGCACGTCGTGGCTCCTTAGGGAGCTGGCTGCGCCCTCCTCGCCCCACCGAGTCACGACTCGAAGGAGAGATGCGTGTGCTCCCCGCACCCTGCTTCCACACGCACACCCTTCCCCACCCGCTCCGCCTGCGCCGACAGCCAGCCACCCTGGTGGGGCTGCCCCTGCACTGCCACCCGGGCCTGCGGGTGGGGGCGCCGGGGACCGCATCTAGTGTCGGACCTGGCGGGCGCCCCTCTCTCGCTCCCCAACACTCGTGAGCTTCCCCGCCGGCCAGGACCTCCCCCGGGCTCCCCGGCCACCACCGCCTTCTCCGTCCTCGCTCACAGCTTGCCTTCCAAAAACTGCGTCACCGTCGTGCTATTGCAGACGCCCCCTAATCCTCCCCGTCACCATTTCCCGCGACTTCAGCGACCTGACATTCTCTCAGCGCATCGTCTCCGCTGCTTCCTCTCCGCCCCCCTGCACCCCCTGTACCCCCTTTACCGCCTGCCGCTGCATCGTTCCCGTGCACACGCCCTTAACTCCTCTGCCTCCCAAACGGACAACTGGCCGCCTTTAAGACTCCCAGACGGGTGTAACCTAAGTATCCACACACACAGCTCATCTCCCCAGAGAGCTCAGTGTCTCCGTAGGAAAAATAAATACATAAAACCAACTGTGGCCGATCGCTCTTTAAATTCAAGATCCTAAATATCGTACGTGGTCCCTCGATCGTCTCCGGCAACCCCGCCGCCTTTGCCTTCCCACTCGGACGTGTGCCTGGGCGGCTGAGGAGAGCTGGTGCCGTTCATTTATGGGCTTAAAGGACAAAAATAGCAGGGAGGCCACCTTGTGTCGGAGGCCGCCCTGTCACCCCCTGGCGCAGATCTCCTGCTGGCTGGAGCTGCTCGGCGCCCGTGGCACGCGGTGTCCCCACCCACAAACCTCGCACGGCCCTGCGAACGAGTCTGAGGAAACCCCGACATCTCCAGCTCGGACGTCCCCTGAAAGGCCCAGCACACTGGAACCAGCAGGTAGAAGAGAAAAGCTGCGACACGTTTTTTTTTGACAAGTGCGGGATCCGGAGCCCGCCGAGCCCGCCCTCCGCAGTCAGAGCGAACGGCGTCTGGGGCTGGCTCTCAGAGCGACCGTCGCCGCCTACGCAGGCTAGGACACACGATGGCCCCGCGGTTGCTGTCTGCCAGCTCCGGCCCGGGCAACTTCCCGCGTCGCCACAAACCCCTCTCACCGTGGCCTTTGCAAACCCAAACCTGACGCCGCGTTTGGAGGCGAGAGGCCGCATCGCCGCTGGCGGGCCCGGGCCGCGGCTCTGCAACGCGGTACTTCAGACGAGCTTAGTGCGGAGGGGAGGCGGGACGGGACCCGTGTGTGTAGACACGCCTCCCTCGCACGGCGCCGGAAAATAAATGACCAGCCGCGGAGGGAACCCTCCCGCAGGTGTCAATCACGGCCCCGGTCCTCACCTGGAATTCTGCCTCCAGGGGCGACGGCTCGCTGGGCGGGTCCCGCTTCTTCAGGTTAGACAGATAGGGGTGCAGTTCCGACAAGCTCACTTCTGTCTCCCCGAACTGGTTGTACTCCACCAAGGCCTGGTGGATCAAGATGTACTGTGCCTACGGTTTTCGGGGGGGGAAACAGAGAGAATTAGCCGTCGGCTGAGCCCTGTGCATCGCGGTTCAGTAAACCACAGAGGGCCATGATCGTTCTCATGTTGGGACAACGCGTGGACAGGAACCCTGATGGCTACAACCTCCGAACGCCCTGGAAGTTGGTTGTCGCGCCTCTCGGCGATGTGAGCAAAAGCTCCACCTCAGACCTTCTCTTTCCAAAATAAAGGAAAATGGCTTGCTAAGTAGATTAGACCTTTACTGTGATGCATAGCGCTTGTTCCATTCCTAAAAATCAAAATCATTATCGATTACTTCTTTCGGTGACTATTTCTGAGTCAGGAAGCCGAATCAGGAATATATGACACTCTAAGAAACTTCACGTTGTGTCTGAGAGGGAGAAAAAGAAGGCGCTAGAACATATTTGGAAAAGGGCTTTCTAGAACTTTCTGAAACAGAAAATTCTTTTAAAAAAAACCTCATTATGCCAAACCCAGACTTAACGACTCCTAACCTTTTATCGTCTCTGCTTTTACACTTCTACACGAGCCCCTGCGTATCTACAGATACTGCACATTTTCGTGTGGTTTTGCAGGAGCGCGGGAGCCGAGCCCCGCGCGTCTCGCGGGTGGCTTTATCCGCGGTCGCGGTCGCGGTCCTCGGCGCCCCTGAGCGCGCGGACAGGGGCGGACCGCGAGCCCGCGAGTCCGCACATGCGCGTTTTGTTTCGCCGGGCCCTATCCACGCGCGTTTAGGGCCTTTCCGATTTTGCGAGCCGTTCCACGCACGCCGGGCGCCGTGCACGTTCTTGCACACGCACGCCGTGGACGCTCTCGCACGCGCGCGCCGCCGTGCACACGCGCGGGGCTCCCCACGGGCGCGCATGCGCACGCGCGGGCCGGGCCGCTGTCCAGGTGCTGAACTGGAGCCGCCTTTCGGCCGCGACCCTGTGAGACGCGCGCGCTCGGCATCTCCGTGTCACAGGTGCACGGGTGACCCCGTGACCTTGTACAGGGGCGCACGGGGTCCACGGTGAGAGGCGAGAGACGGGAACCCGAACCAGGTTCTGCAAACCAAGCCCTTCGCCGCGGTGCCCCCCCCATAAACGTCCCCGGTCTGAGTGTTACGGGGCGCTGCCCCATGGGTTTCCCGCGTTTTTATCCCCGCCTCCCCCGCAATCCGGGACGCGACCGGAAATCCCCTAGTTTCAAGTGCATGTCACGGTCGCACCCTCGCGCAGAACTAGAGCCACCAACGCGGGGCGCTGCTCACTGCGCGGGGCGCGCGCCGCCTGTGGGGGTTTGGGGAACCCGCGAGGACCGCCCCTCCCTGGGGCGCAGCGGGGCGCGGGGCGCGGGGCGGGGGCGGGGGCGGCCATACCTCCACCTGCACCATGAGGCAGCGCTGCCGCCGCAGCTTGACCACGTAGCCGTACACGTCGGCGCGGCCCTCGGCCTCCAGCCCCTCCAGCATCGCGTCCATGCCGATGTAGGTGCCCGTGCGGCCCACGCCCGCGCTGGCGACACAGATGGGCGCGTGAGCCGCGGTGGGGGGGGGGCAGGACCCGGGGGGATTGGGGGACCCCCAGGGAGTGGGGGAACACTGGGGAAGCAGGGGGACACCCAGGGGAGCAGAGGGACTCTCGGGGAGCACAGGGACCACAGGGGAGCAGGGACCTCGCGGAGAAGCAGGAATACCCCGGGGACCGGAGGGAGGATTGGGGCCCCCTCCCAGGCTGTGCCCTGACACCAGCGCCCACGCTGGGGCTGGGGGGACGTCCCCGCCGGCCGGCCGGCGGCCTCACCTGCAGTGCACCACGATGGGGCCGCTGAAGAAGGTGCTGAAGGCGTTCACCCGTCTCCGCAGCTTGAGCAGCAGGTGGGGGTCCTCGGGCACGCCGTGGTCCGGCCAGCTGGTGAACTGGATGTGGGCCACCTCTCTCCCGGACACCTTTTCCTTTTTCTGGCCAAGAGAGCAGAGCCGCCTTGAGCTGATGGTGCTGGTGGCGGCGGCGGCGTTCAGAGCCAGCCACCTGACGTCACTAAGGGGACGCGGGGAGGGGCCCGGGGCGGACGATGCCTCCTGGGGTGCTTTGCCACGCCGCGGTGACGTTCTCCTTCTCCCTGATACCTGGTCGCCGAGCTGTCACTCTGGACCAGCGTGCGCTAACCAGTGAGCAGCGAGGCGAGCGACGTCGGGTGAGTGTGGCGGGAGCTGCTGGGGACGCTCAGGCCACCGCGTCAGTTACGAACAGTGACGTCAGACTGGTCGGGGCAACCAGGTTGGCATCAACCTCCACGTGTCACCATCACTACAGACGGGGCCTTCGTGGCTTCGTCCGTCACTTAACCGTGAACTGTTGGTGGTATTGTCCCTCAGCCCTCTGTGCGCGTGACAGTGAGTGCACGTGACAGTGAGTGCGCGTGGCGGTGGGTGCGCGTGACGGTGGGTGTGCGTGGCGGTGGGTGCGCGTGGCGGTGGGTGCGCGTGGCGGTGGGTGCGCGTGGCGGTGGGTGCGCGTGGCGGTGGGTGCGCGTGGCGGTGGGTGCGCGTGGCGGTGGGTGCGCGTGGCGGTGGGTGCGCGTGGCGGTGGGTGCGCGTGGCGGTGGGTGCGCGTGACGGTGGGTGCGTGTGACAGTGGGTGGCACCGTGGAGGCTGACATAAATACACAACTGTGGGTTTTTACCGCAGAAAATGTATCTGGATCACGAATACCATTTTAGATGACCGAAAACCTTCCAGTAAGTGGAATTTAGAGAAATTTTCAGCCTTATCTGTAAACACGTCCATGTTTAAACAGTTTTATCAAGGTGTTTTTCACATCTTAACACCATAAATTCCGTGTGAAGTGTGCAATTTTCACTACACCCACAGAATTGTAAAACCATCACCGCCGTTTGATGCCAAAACATTTTCATCACCCCCGCCCTACACGCCGACCTCACCGATGGGCCTGTCACCCGGTTCCTGGTCTAACCCCTGGTCCCCGTCACCCGCTCGCTGACCTCCGGGCTGCTGGTTTCCCGTTCGCACACACGTGTGAGGGACCCCATCTTCACTAGTAGCTAAAACCCCGGAGTTTTCTTCTCCGAACTAAACGTTTCCTCTCTCGCACACAGCTGTCCCATTTGTGCTAACATTCTTCCATCACGGCAATAAGCGTGCTGAGGAGATGGATTATCGTTCATTCAACGAGTCGATCATTTACTCGACACGTGTACCGCGGGGGTCGGCATCACAGCCACGTTCGGGGGACATGCGGACAAGGACCGCTCTCCCCGGGGACCTGACCGACCCTGTCGTCCCGCGGTGCTGTTCTAACCCCACTCTGCCTCCTGCAGGCCATTGATTAACGCCTCTGTGTGCTCACTGCCCACCGCTGGGAAAATAATGGCCATCGTCATTTCTCCCGGGCGTGGCTTAATTTCACACGGCTGCCATCCCGCGGGCGCCTTTCGAGACATGCCAGACGAAACCAGGCGTGGTGCAGGGACGCGAACTCACGTGGCTGACGAGGAACTTCTGGACGATGTAGTCGGGACACCGCTTGTGCTCGCGGACCCTCACGGTGACGTCCCCGTACTCGCGGGTGGCCTCCTCCATGGACGGCCAGTACTCGGCACATTTGTTCTAGGTTTGAAAAATCGTGAGTGAGTCCAGCTTTTCCTTTAAATGGACTTTTTATTCAATGTTCTTTAAACGACACCCAAAAAAATCAGACAAAACTCAGTCGTCTGAAATTCTCAGAACGTCAGTGTATCCGTGAAGCACAGGGACACCTTCAGCTGGGCGCGTGGCCTGTCTCCCGTCGGGAGGGTCTCCCTCCCACCACCCGGGGCGGGGGTCTTCCCAGGCCCGGCTGCACGTCGAGAATGGACGTGCTTGGCGGTGGGCAGACAGGGCGTGGTGTGCACAGGTAAGTCCCGTCGGGGGCACGCGGAGGCTCGCACGCCTCCCGGAGTCACGTCACGTTACTTGCCGCCCACCCGCCCGAGGTCACTCTTGTTTTACGTGCTCAGGAGTTCCTGTGACGCTGGCACGTGGACAAGTACTAACTTTACAGTACTGCGGGGACACGGGCATCCAAGCGAAGCCCAGCCATCGGGCAGAAATGTATGTGTTCTATTCGTCCGTACACACGCACGTGTGTGTGTGTGTGCAGACCGTGTTTTCCTATGCGTGTGGAGGTTTTGTTCTGACGTCACGCTCATGACCACAGGGAGCTGCCGTGCTAGTCGCCAAGCACGCGCCCTCAGGCCTCGTGGAGATCTCTTTCCCGCCCCCCACCTCCGCCCCGGGGGGTCCCCCGGGCCTCACCCTGTTACCCTCTTCACAGCGGGTGACCATGACAATGACGGTGGCCTTCTGCTCCCAGATCATCCTCCAGAAGTCATCCACGCTCTCGTCCCGGGGACCTGGGGGGCACACAGACAGATGCAGGCTGAGAGGCGCCTTCTGAGGATGGCCGGGGGACGGCGTCTCAGCGGGGGCGGCGGGCGGACCCGGCACATTACCTTGGGCAGCGATGTACTTCCTGGGCTCTTTGAAACCCTGTTTCAGAGACACAGAAAGGGGCATCACGGACCGAACACGCGAGTCTCCTTCCCGTGCAAAATCCAGAGGGGGTCTTAGGCAGATGGTGGGTTGAGTGGGAGGAAGATGTTTTTTCTAGTCTTTCCATAAATGTATACTGCTTAGACGATTTAAATTTGTGTGGTCTCTCGCTCATTTCACAACGTATAGAGGAGACGACATTTCTAACTGTTTTGGACAAACTCCCCGCAGCTGATTTGCGATAAACGCGAGAGACGGGTGATGCGGGTCGGTGGGGGCACAGCCACGCTGAAAGGCCGCGGTGCGTGATTAAAGCCCAGCGGGTCGGGGTCAGCCCGGCCTGGGTCTGACTCCCGGTGCCAACAAACCACTGCTCACCAAACGGGGGCACCACGGCGACCTCCCAGCACCACCCCCGAGGCAGCGCGATGCTCGCGGCCGCGGCCGATGTGACATGCACGGCCGGTCACGCCATCTAACGCCCGGCACGTGCTGGGGACCAGAGTATTTTGCTTCTTAGTATCACTTGGTCTGCAGAGAAAGACCCTGAATGAAACCTGGCACCCACAGCGCACGAGAGCTATGGAGACGTGCCCATAACTGCGCTCTTCTCGCTCGTGGCGGTGACACCGTGGGCTCTCCTGGAACGGTCTCTACTCATGTTATTATTAAAGCGCTGCCAGGACGGAGGAGGGCCCGCACGGAGCGCACAGACACGAGGGAGATGAACGTGGCCGACGACAAAAACGCCAAAGCTGGGAAGGCCCCCAGCGGCGGGGCGCGGCCACTCACGTCGATGTAGCTGGCGTTGATGTAGCTCGAGCCGGCGTCCCCGCTGACTTCCGACAGCTCCACACGGTTGTAATCATCTGCTCGGGGGTGGGGGGGGGAAACGCGGCGTGAGGAGGCGACGGGAGGAGGAAGCGCGCGGCCGGCCACCCACACGCGCGCGGGCAGCCTGCCCCCGGCCCCGCACTCACAGGGCAGGATGTCCACATAGCGGTTCTTGCTCTGGTTGAAGGGCTTGCGAGCCTCCTTGATGGAGAACTTGCTGAACACCCTGGGGATGCTCTGGAAGACACCGGACCCTCGCGTCACAGGCCGGCCGAGGGGACGGCGCCCCCCTCGCCCGCTAGACCACACACCCTTGTGCCTCCTCTCTACCCACGAGCAAGTCGCGTACGGTCGCTGAATTTTACACTGAGGAATCATGCAAAAAAAAAAAAAAACACTTTGAGAATAAATCCCATGCTTTTAGAGTAAATGGTCAGCGAGAGGAAATTTAGGAGGGATTGCTTTGCCACGTTAAAGTTCATTTCAAAACACATACGGAAACGGTGACCGAAAGGACAGGGACGAAGTCAGCCAAATAGGTTTCGTGACACAACTTCGTAAATAGATTACTACGACGAGGCATTGTTTTTGAAATATCGGCTGGCTCCCTGGTGAGGCGTCTCTCTTCTGATCGGTAAGTATCTGCTCATGATATCTGCTTGGACGATGCTGCAATGTTATGTGGGGTCGACCCTCCAGGCCATGCATTTATTTACGTTGGATTCATCCTGATCACCGAGTAAAACCTTTCCTCGCCCATCAAGAAGAGCACTCACTTGAAACTCAGCCAGGAAAAGTCTTCCTTCGTCGGCGATCTTTCTCTTATAGGTTTCCAGCAACACATCGGCATGGATCGGCTCCACGTTCATCAGCTGCTTCTCGTCATCTTTAAACACAGTAAAGGTTCAGGGTCCGGGTTACACCCCCCTGCCAAGGGTCCCCACAAAGGTCACTGTGCTCGCATCTTGGATTTAATCCTCGCCGACTCAATAAATACGTGGACGCTTCCTCAGGACATCAACAGAGGAAGTCCAGGGTTAGAGAAAAGTGGTGATTCTTATTTTAAATGAATGGATTCCAGTGTGTGTGTGTGGTGGGGGGGGGGAGGGTAATTTGTCAGTAAAAAAAACAAAAAAAAACAAAAACAAAACAAACAAACAAAAATGCATACTTACCCCTTTCAACAAGTTCTTGTTGTTCATCTAGGTTGCTGTGGAAATAAGAAATGTAGGTTTCTACATTCTCAAGAAACAGAATCTGGTTGGCATTTGATTTGTATTTAATGAACTTAATTAATGACTTGTAATGTAAGTAATTAATTAAACTTAATGATTTGTAATGTAGGTTTCTACATTCTCAAGAAACAGAGTTCGGTTGGCATTTGACTTGTATTTAATGAACTTAATTATCTAACGAAGAAAAGAGGGAATGGGAGTTAAAAAGAAAGGAGAGCAGAGACGAGGGGAGAGAAGAAAAAATTAGGGAGAGAGAAACCGTCCAAGGCTTGTCCACTAAACTCGGCTTAGTGCCTAAGCTAGTCTGAAACGCTTGTTTTTCCTGAGACGGAGTAAGTAGCTCCTGACAAGTTTTCTCCTTTCCTTTGCCTTTGTCACTCCAGATCCCTCTGACCCGCTTTGTACGAAGAGAAGAGACGCACGTTCTTTCACTGGTTATGGTTAAAAGAAATCCACCACACTATTAGTGAAGGTGGAAAGTAAGGTTTACTATAAACCGATAAGATCACACGGGCCATCCTCGATCGAGCGTTTAGTGACGAACCATGCTTCCTGCCCCCGAGACATGTCCCACTGGACGGGTCCTAAACTCGCCTCACAGAGACGTGCTCTCATTCTTATTACTACATATACCTGTGTTCATTTTGAAACCAACTCTTACCTGGATCTTTTCCTGTGCAGGTCGTAGATTTTATAGAGAACAATGAGCAGGGCCACCAATGTCACAATGATCAGAAACACCAGAAATGTAATCAGAGCTTTAGAATTATCTAGAAATGAAAAATAACACACGGAGAGAGATTATTATGTCACATAGACACATTTTTGCTGGGTTCCTTGAAGAATCACCTCTAAAGAATCGCCTTGAAGAATCACCTCAAAAAAATAACATATTTAGAATGAGACCAACTACAATGCATTTCTGATGTTGTGAATTTTGTTTGTGATTATTCGAAACCAATAAAAGCATTTTATATTTCAAGGGAGTAATCAGAATACAGGCAAGCGATTTTCTTTTCTTTAAATAATGTTCTTTTATGAGATATTGTCGTGTAGGTTTAATTCTTTCATGATTATTTTATAAAGTCTATCCTTTAATAACTGAATCTCTTATTTTGAATTTCAGATGTTGTATTTTAATATGATGTTCACCTATACATGTTTCTCCAGATAACTTAAAATACTATGTGTATGGAAAATATATATAAACATGTAACTATGATGTGAATATAAAATGATATAAACATAATAGATAGCCAAGTAATAACTTACAGGATGTTGATTTAGAAACAGTAGTTGAAGATCCACTATATTTCCCATTGTGAAAGTAGACCTGAATTTCAGTAATAAAAGAGAACATCATTTTCTAATCTCAATTCATATATCATCATGTAACACAGTATTTCTCATACGACATTCCTTATTGTCATTAAAAATAGGCTTGTTATCTTTAATTTAAAGTTAGAGCTTAAAGGTTATTTCAATATTTATTAAATATTTTTTAAAAGAAAATATTTCACAGTGAGAACGTTATAAAGAAATCTCAGTCCATTTAGCAATAATCGTAATAATCAACAGCAAGAATAAGTGAAACCGAAGGAATAAAATCCTGCCCGTCGAAATCGTCATAATTTAAAGTTAAATTCCCTATTAACAGGCGAATATGTTTACATTTTATTTGAAAAGAAAATTCTACCATATCCTGTTTGTTAGAGTTATACATAAGACGCGCATAAAGTTTTGCACAGGGCAGGTGGGCATCATGCAATGTAAGAATCACTATACGTATGTTAAAGCGCTATTAGTTCACAGGATGACAGCGAGTAAGACTGATGCTGTCAGCGAGATAGGGTAAACCCTACAGGAGAGACGTAAGTCCCATAAATACCTGCATCCCATAGTATTGACACAAACAAAGCAAAAATAGTTGAGATACACAGAGGAACCGACAAGAGGAACAAAGCAATGAGAATCTGGCAAACACACAAACAAATTCAAAAGAGATCTGAATACCAGCATCAAAAGCGGTTGGTAAATAGAATAACTCTGAAAAGTATAGATCTCAGCTTTTACCCCACAAAGAATATATAATTTTCCCAGTGCTCACAGAATATTTATAAATGGGTATCACATACCACACTGTAAAAAAATACTCCACAAATTCCCAAAGGCAGAAAATGTAAAAACCAATGATCTCTTATAATCTAATAACTCATAACAATAATAAAAAAAAATTCAAACACCAGAAATGTAGAAACACCCTCTGAAAAAAAAACAGGTAAATTAAAAAACTTCCAAATCACGATGCAAAACTCTTTAGCATTTTCATCAGTAAGAACATTCTACTCTAAAAATCCACTCATTCGAGGTTATGTCAGCCATGGAGAAATGAGTGATAAATAATATAGACACGGGGTCACCCAGTCAACATTGATTTATTTGTCCTATTTTCTGGTGTTACGAGTTGTATCACCGTTTTCCCCAGCACATATCTTCTTATTTCGACGATTTTCTGACCATTTCGCAATTGAAAGAGTGACATTCCCCAAGACCAAAACATCAAGGTCGACAAAAGCCCTGGCAGAGGGATAATCTATCGTGCGTGACACGTGCTCCTTGGCACAAGAGCAATCGTCGGGCTGTAAGAACAATAAAGTTTACCAGACGGGGGCTTCGGAACGTCGAGAATACGTTGACGGTGATATCGCTAACACGTGATCTACTGATACTATAAAAGTCACGGGCTAATCCTATATTGACGGAAGAGTTACTTTGAACTCATGTTTTGTGCACTAAGGGTGACAAGCTCAGAGTCAGACTTCCGAGACTTTTCAGTGGGGTTCCCTTCGACCTCAGAGCTTCCCGGTTACGTTAAGGACTGTGTAGCAACAACCATCGTCATCGTCCACGGGGACAGAAGTGACGACCTTACCTCAAAGTCGTACTGCGTGGAGTAGTAGAGGTTCTCCACGAGGAAGGCGCACTTTGGCTGTGAGTCATTTTTAACCCAGACTCCCCCAGTCCTGACAACCAGCTTGTAGTGTCCGTTGCTGGGACCGTTGAGTTTTGTAGGTTCGTTGCAGGTCACACGCAGGCTGTTGTCCGATGGCCGGGAGACCCTGACGTTGTTGACCGGGCTGGGCGCTGTCGGGGGAGGGGAGGGAAGTCAGGGGCCCCGCTCGGGGGGTGCCGTGGGCATTCGCGTGGGGGTGGGCACAGGTGGGGGCGTGACAACCACACACACGTGAACAACCGTGACCAAACGTCCAAGGAGAAACCACCGTGCTCTCGGGGACCGTCAGCATGTCTGCGGCCCTGTCACCCGGGAGCATGGTGTGCGGACTGAGAGGACAGAAAACGGAAGGGGAGGGGACAGAAGGGGGGGTGCGAGGGCATCGGGGACCCCGAAGGCCCGCGAGCCTCCCACGGCCTCCTCCCTGGCCATGCCCGATTGTCCCCACGAGCCCCCGCCCGGCTACGTCTTCAAGACCGGCAGCAAAACTGTCTTTGTTTTTTCCCCAATATCTCAGAAATTCAGGGAAATACCAAGAGCACGACGCTCGAGGAGCCGGACTTTTTACACCGACACCTAACGTGTCTGGCGCCGCAGGGGACACGAGCCTGGGGCCGGCGGGGGCTCCCGCGGGGGCCTCTCGTCTCTGCCCGTGGACGAGTTCAGGGCCCCCTGGGAGGCAGTGTCGCTGTGGGCCTCGAGACCATGGGGGCACCGTCCGCACAGGGGACAAAGCCAGGTGCCACCGACGGGGAACGCCGGACGGAAAACGCACCACGTACTAGAACGGCCGGCGCTCGGTGCGACAGCGGGAGGGAAACGCTGACGGAATCGGGTGTTTTCCGGGCCGTGCGGACAGCTGAGCGGGGGTCACTGGGGTGGGGGGAGGTCTGTGTGCACAGAACCTTCCGGAAGATCCGGCAAACTGCGGACCCTTCCTTTCCCTCCCAGTCCGTTCGGTACCTGATGGCCCGAAACCTCGCAGATCGCCCTGGCTGGTACGGCCTCCTACTTCATCCTTCCAGTCCCCACGACTGGATCTGAGACTTATACAGATACAGAGGGCCCAGGAAGGCAGCGTCCCAAGTATCGTATTTAAAATTATTATTAAAAGAAAAAAAAACCCTCGGCGTAAACGAATGAGCCAGATCGACGATTTTCCTGTTCACAGGCGGGAGCAACACGAGGCCCACCACTTACGCGCTGCCATCGTCTTAAAACTGCATCTCTCAGGCCGTCCATCCCGCCGGACCTGGCCCAGCACGGAGGCGTGCACGGACACGTGGTATTCCGAGTACGGGGTCAGACCTTGCAGAGTGTAGTTGGTCTGGCTTTTAGGCAGTACGTAGCATCCTTGACCTCAGGGGGGAAAATGGAAAGAGAAATTAGTCATGGAAAGTGCAGATGACCACACGGTTCACTGGGTGTCTACACGGAATCATTCTCCGTCAACGCCAAACCGAGGGACCCCAGTGGCTCAGAAGGACACGTGTGGCCAGCGACCGACCTGAGCCAATTCCGCGGCGATACACACGCGCAAATGTTTAAAAAGTAGGGTCTCGTGTGCGGCTGAACCTGGTCCATAAATATTTCATCAGCTCAGGCACTCGATGAAGACGGCCCCTCCCCGTTCCGAGAAGACACGGCGGCGCACGGCGGGGATCACGGACGCCCCGAGCCATGACGTTTCAGAAAGAGGCGTTTGGAGCGAGCCTCTTGCTGAGACTTAGAGGGATGGATTTTAGAGGCAGAATCACCAAGAACCGGGTCTGTTCTCCCGTAACTCACGGCAGGGGTGGGGGGCGAAAATGAGGACGAGGTTCCCACGGGCGGGAGAGTCGGAGCTGTTCCCTCGAAGGGGAGGGAAACGGAGCAAACAGGAGGGCGAGAGAAAAGCTCACGCACGGAGGAGAAAGCACCCTGAGTTTGGGGACAGCGGGCTCTGGCCGGGGCGGCCGTGGCCCCTCGTTTCGGAGTGTGTTAATGTCCAGGCCGCAGAGTTAGCGCGGCTGAGGCCGAACGGTCAGTAGTAGCCACTGGCCCTTTCTGAGTCGTCCAGTGGCGTCAGGAAAGAGGGTTGCAGGACAGACCGGTGCGGCGGCCGGCCACCAGGCGGCAGGGACAGAGGGAGCCTGGGCGAGGTCCCTCCTGGCGGGGGACGCTGAGCCGCAGGGGGACGAGCGTCTTGCAGGCTGGTTCTCGGGAAGCCCCGCCAGCTCGGCCGTGCCTTGTCCCCGTGAGAACTCGGGGAGCAGCAGGCGAACCCCCAGACTCACGGCGGCCCCCGCCAGTTGCTCACGGGGGCTCTGGCTGCAAGGACGCCCCGGCTCCTCGCCCCGCTGTGAGCCCCGTATCAGGGTGCCGCTCTCGAGCGCGACCTGGCTCCGCTCAGGGGCCCGGGGGTAGATGCCCGCCCTCACCCTCTCTCCACCTCCCCGCCCCCGAGTTCCCGGATGCCCGTCGCTCCGCGAAGCCCCGCTCTCAGCCAGTCTGACACGAGTCCAGCCGCCCACCGGACGCTGAGCAATTTTCAAAAGCTCCTTCTGCTTGGGGAGCAGAGTTTTCAGGGCTGAGCAAGGCGGATCGGGGTGCTGGTCGTCCTCCCGGGGCCGAGGGCTCCCGCGTTCGCTGGAGGAGCCGAGATGGGGCCCGTCGTCAGAACGCGGCTTCCTGTGTCTGGAGGCCCCGGGCCCATCGTCGGCTCCCGGGGCCGAGCAGAGGCGGCGCCTGGGGTCTGTTTTGCCTTTGAACGCGACAGAGTCGCCCCACGACTGGGGAGGCCGAGGCCGACCCTCCCTGCGGCTGCAGGGGGAGGACGGGTGAGCGGGGCGTCTCGGGGGCCGCACCGGCTCCGAGGGAGCCCGCTGAGCCTCCGCGCTCTCTGCCAGCGTGTGAGACGCTCCGGGCGGTCCAGACGTGTCTTTGCGCAGGCGGCCTCTTCCCTGGAGCCATCGCCCACGTCTTAGAGGACACGTCCTTCTGCGAAGTCGACTTCTAACTCCATTCTGTGACTCCGCCCGCCGTGGAGCTGGCTGCCGTGGCCCAGGGGGTGTCCGAGCACCCACACTCAGGATTCTGTGTGCACTGGGTCAGGTTTTGCAAGGTGTTTGCTTGTGGGCCGAGTAATGAGTTCGCACCTGGGTCACTCACGTGTATGACATTGGAGGACTCATCATATGACATCAGAGGGCTCAAGACCTCAACCCCCCTTCCTAGTGCTTTCCAACTAAATTCTACACAAATTACCTGAAGAAGATGAGTAACAAAGAGTAAAATTATGGACTACACTGGGAGGACAGCTCCAGCTGACCAGAGTACTGTTGGCACTTTTTTCCTCGCAGACAAGGCTCCCAGGCGCTTCGGGAACTATGGAAAGAATAAGAATAAAATATAAAAATTAAGACACGGAGAAGAGAGTCTTCATAGTGTAAGCATGTGCAATCAATAGCGTATTTTATTTAGTTATTTGTTTGTTTGTTTGTTTGTTTATATTGGTTGACCTCACAGATTGCAAGGACCTTGTCAGCTTACAGTCCCTTATTTTTCTATTGTTTACGCCTACAGCACCCGGTCTCCCTAGGGGGTCTCCCATCCAAGTTCTAACCAGGCCCGACCCCGCTTAGCTTCCGCGATCGGACGTGTTCAGGGTGGCGTGGCCGTAGACTAGAGTATTTTAATTCATCATGAATTAATAATGAAACTGAACGAAAGACACCGGTCATGTGCGACTCACTGCAGAGGTCATTTCACAGAGGACATGTCCCTCCACAGGGGCATTGGGACACCTGAGCGTCCCACCGACTTGAAGGTATCCGAGAACGCCCTCCCTCTCGTCCATGGTACTGTCCGGCTACCGGGACTTCCAGAAGCCCTGCACCGAACACTGTCATGGGTGCTACAGATACATGTCACAGTCATTTGAAGGACTGGCTCCCAGGAACGCGTCACCGGAATTAGATGAAAAATGGGAATAAATGGGTATAGCAAATCTGTGAGGTACAGTTGACATTCAAACACACCTGAGCTACAGTTGGACGAGTGTTGACAACGATAGGCACCTACGTTATCAACATATAGAACCTCCGTATCCCCCCGAGAAAGTTCTCCTCTGCCACTTCCCGGTCACCTGATCTCCCTTGCCCGACCCCAAATGCCCTCCGGACGGCTTCTGTCTGTCAACAGAGACCTAATTTGTCCTTCCGTCCATTTCCCCAAAATAAAACCGAAGCCCGGGCACCGGGCGCGGCCAGCACGCAGCGCCCGACACAGAGCCCCAGAGGGCCACTCTCGTCCTGTTATCTGGTGAACGGGCAACTGCACCAAAGCAGAAATGGGGTTTTCAGTGGTTATATATGGCCAAGGGATAAAATCCCCCTAAACTATCACTCCATCTTCTCTAAGGCTACGGAATTCCCCCAAATCGTGTCCTCTCTTTACTCAGATCTGAGCATCTGTGTTTCAAGAGGTGAATTCAGCCTATTTATAGTTCCCGCTGTGACACGTTTCTGCCATTTTGCTTATTGCTTTCTAGGTAAGATCCTTTTTCTCTCCCACTCTCCCTGACTCCTCCTTCCTCTTTTTTCCCTCACTGCCCTTTCCCTCTCTGAGGTAGAATTTTTTTTAAATCCCATCACTTTCTCCTGCCGCGTATAAGCAGGCAACACCACCTGTTTCTCTTTCTCTCTCTCTTTTTTAATGGCCACTCGTAAAGGATCATCCACGTAACTCACGGATTTTTTTTTTCTCAGAGACTCTAAATTCAGTGGGAACCTCCCCACGTCCGCTAAGAGTGGGC
>PVKZ01007488.1:0-22695 GCA_004027375.1 Macroglossus sobrinus | reverse complement strand
CGCTGTCAGGGCTTAATGGTTAATGGCCTGACAGCGATGACGAAAGCGAAAGCCCGGAACTTTTGCTGAACAGGGCCATACGGAAATTTCCATTTGTGGCACACTCAGAGAATCGAGGTGGCGGGGGGGTGGGCAGGGGCGGCTGCCATGGGCGAAGTCCAGACAGCAAGCAGAGGGGGGTCAGCAGCTTTCAGAAAAGGGGAAGCTGCTTGTCAAAAGCAGAAGTGACTTGTCCGCCAGAGGCCCCCGGAACGGGGAAAGCTTGTTCCTAGCAGGATGCCCGAGGCTGTCGACAGCAGGGAAACTCACTCCGGCTCTGGAAGGTTGTGGGTCCGGCCTTTCGCGGGGAGAGGCACCCACTTATTGCCATAACCGAGACGACCCCTGGCATGTGCTAGGTTTCTTTGCTTTTGTGTGTTTTTTGGGATATTTCCCTCTCAGGCCATTAAAAAGTCTGTGAGGGGACCCTCGTCTCACGCGGAAGGGTGTAGGTCACCCAACTATTTCTCAGAGAAGGAAAAGCGTTTGACAGCGCGCCTGGCTGTCGTTGCTGGAGGACGGGGAGTCGATCTGGTCCCCTCCATCACCTCGGGGGTGAGGCAGGGGGAGGCCTTGGCTCAGGAGGCCGAGAGATGCCGGAGGTGACATTGTGGCAGCTCGCTGGGCACTTCTGGCTGGCCCTCAAACCAGCCCGTCAGCCTGGCAGCCGCCGCGGGGGAATCAGACCCCCATGTCTCCCCTCCCGTCCTGGCCCCCAAAGGAGACACTGGGAGAAACTCACGCACTCAACCTGACCGTCCCTCGGTGCTTCGCTGGCCGGTGACCGGGCGAGGTGGAAGGGGGAGGGGCAGGGGGGACATTGTCCCCGGACACAGGAGAGAGTGAGGAGGAGGGCATGAGGGAGCTCGGAACACTTTGGGGTCTTGGAATGGGACCGCCGAGCCCAGTCCAGGCCCGGGGGGCCTCTACCGGCCGTGGCTTTGGCTGGTCGACCCAGCGAGGCCAGCCGTGTCTCTGAGCCTCAGTTTCCCACCATTTCGGTGATTCTGAGGCCGAGCGCAGGACCCGTGACCTTTCGCTTGCTGTGACTCTCTTCCTCTCTGAGTAAAGCAAGTTCATGTTCGTGGATCACTTGCTTCACGATTGTAATAAACAGGCAAGTTTGGTCTTCATCCAGGAGAAACGTCTGTGTGTGTGGGGGGGGGGCACTTTCACTTAGACACCCGACCTGGGCGCGTCTGGCTGACACCCACTGTCCCCGGGCCACGGGTCAGGGTGCCTGCCCGGCCTGGTCTAAAGCCACCGGCTTTGTGGTCCATTTTCACGGCAGCCCCTGGAGGCGAGAGCCACAGGTTCGGGGCTCTCTCTTCTCCCGCTCTCTGGAGCTCTTGCTCTCCTGTCCCTCAGACAGAGACAGGCAGGGGCAGGGGGAGCAGAGGCGGGACGTGTGACTGAGCTTTCCCTCGGTCCCTGGGCTTCTCTGGGTAGGACGGGCCACGTTCAAGGACAGGGGCAGCTGCGGGCACTGCGGGAGGGCGCGCTGGCCAGCCAGCAGCTTTCCCCAGAGACGCTTTGCTTCCCCGGGAAGTCCTTCTCGGAAGCGGCTGGAGCGGGCCAGGGCGAGGGGGTGTGTGCCCGCCCTGGCTCCTGGCTCTCGCCACACGTGGTCCCCCTTGTTTCCATCCCAGCTCATAAACAGCTTCCGAACCGGTAATTACTTTTTACTCGCCCTTCCCCCAGACGCTGGTGGGAAGCGCGCCCCGTGGCGGCGGGAAAAGGCCGGGCCCCACCAGCCGCACCCCCACTTCCTTCCTCACCTGCGAGGGACAGGATGGGAGGACCCCACGGGCTGTGTGCCCGAGCCGGGGTGGAATTTACTCTGCAGAGTTATTTACGTGATCCCTGGTTTTGGTTTCTCATTTCGAGAGAGATCCGACGATGGGAGGTGTTTGTCCCCGCGTCCCTCTGGGGGGCCACGCACAAGAGCTGCATTCTGCAGCCTGGTCCCGCCGTGTCGGGGTTCACTGGGGGATTCCCTAACCATTTCAAGCCACTGTCCTCCCCCCAGGAGTCCCCAGCCCCTGCAGACAGCCCTCTCCCCAGCCTTTCACCCCGATGCCACCTTCATTAAGAGCCTTGGTGATTCTCCTGAGAACGGTTTAATGAGCATGTGGGGACTCGCGGCTGTGTCATTACAGCACGAACCCCCTGCAGAGCACGTGGACCCCAGTGCCGAGCGCGGGCTCCTGCTCCGTGACCCGCTTCACAGAACCCCCTGGAAGCACCCCAGGATCTGGCTCCGGCAACGCGTGACCGTGTAAAGCGTGGTGGAACGCACTCCTTGTTGGATCCCCAGGTGATTGTAGGAGAAGGGTTCCCACGGCTCGCCTGCCTGCCCGTACACACGTGTGGACATGCACACGCACACACAGTCATACACGTACATAGGCACACACACACACATGCACACACACGTACACGTACATAGGTGCACACACGTGCACACACACGTGCACAGGCGCACATGCACACACGTGCATAGGCACACGTGCGCACACACATGCACACACACGTACATAGGCGCACACCTGCATAGGTGCACACATGCACACACGCACACAATACATTGATGCACACATGTACATAGGCACACACACATGCACACACGTACATAGGCACACACATACATAGGTGCACACATGTGCATAGGCACACACATGCATAGGTGCACACACACGCACACACGTACATAGGCACACACACATTCACACACGTGCATAGGCGCACGCATGCGGTCACCCATGGCTGCACCGCCGTCTCCCTCCCATGTCCTGAGTCCCTCACCTCTCAGGGTTGGACAGGCAGCGTCGGGGGACAGGTAGGGCAGTCCCGAACTGAATCGTTCACGCCTGCAGGTTTTATCCCGAGTTCTATTTTTTAACCTAGATCTGTTCTTAGAAGAAGCCTCCTAAGGCTAGCAGAGATGGAGAGCCACCAGGGCTCGCCATAAACTGCAGAAACACATGCTCGGAACCTCGGGCGAATTGTGCCCATCAGGGAGCCACCCGAGTCACCTCCGCGACCTGGGTGGAGGGGGCTTCTCTGCAGAGACCCCTGCTGGCCCTCCGACGGGGTGACAGCTGTCTTTGCTCTGGTGGCCGTGTGCAGGGTCCAGGGAGGAAGGCAGTGGGGCCCTGAGCAGCAGACTGGGGGGTGCGGGTTGTCCGGGGGAGCAGGTGAGCTTGGGGGGTCCTGCCATCGGGGTTTTGGAAGGACCCTGCCTTTTATGTGGGTCCTTTCCCAGCTCAGTGCTTTGGCAAGCACCTCCCCTCCCACCTGGGCCCCCTCAGTGTGATGGAGGGCGGGGGGCGGGCAGAGTCCAGAAGTGCCCTCGCCGCCCCTCCCTCCCTGGGACGGCCTGGTGACCGAGCTGTCCAGCCTCCCCCTGACGTGAGGGGGTCTGGACCGTCTCCTCAGAGGTGCAGTGGCCAGCTGGCCCATCATGCCACCTTGTCCTTGCCCACACGTGAAGTTGGTGGTGTTCACATGGGAGCAGAGCTGTGGGGAGACGGAAGGGGTGGTTTCTGTGCCGGAGTCTTCGCTGGCGGCCCTCTCCCTGCACCCCTACCCTCCAAACTGCATCCGAGAGTCGGGAGGTCTGGGGCGACGCCTTGGAATCTGAATCCCAGCGAAGACTCGTCCCAGGGTGCGCGTGCGTGGCCACATGTGGGCCGAGGCCACGGAGGCGTGCTCGTGCGGCCGGGGCCGCCCCCTGCACTGCCTGCACCTGGTGGCCTCTGCGAGCCCCCTGAGGCCTGGGTCTCGGGTCTCCTCCTCGGGGGCCCCGGCCCAACCCAGAGTGAGGGCGTCGGCCCCTCCGTCGGCCGGTCGGCCAGTGAGGGAGGTGAACGCGTGAATGTCCATCTGCTCCTAACGAGAGCCTCGGCTCCGGTCCAGATGTTTGAACCGGGTCCAGGGCGTCCTCGACCTTGGGTCTGCTGACTCCCAGCGACTCAGAGTCCAGTTCTGAGCTTCCCGGGGAGGCCCCGCCCCGGCGTGGACCGAGCGCGGCCGCGTGAGCGCCGATCTTGGGACGCACGCCAGCATGACAGCACTTCAACTTTGCTCCAGAAAAAAAAATTTTTTTTTTTTTTTTTGGCAACGTCATTTATTCAACTGTAGAGAAAACAGCAGGGGAACACACTGGAAAAACATAGCCACGGCTCTGGCCACGTGACAGCTGGGCCTTGCTGTCGCCGTAGACCCCGGGAGTGGGGGGTCCAGGGGCCCCTTTGCCCAAGCCCAGCTGGAATTGGGGGGCCTCCCAGGTAGACGCTGGGGACTGACAGAGCCAGGCCCGGCCCCGCCGCCGGCTCACACGTGCCTTTACATGCCAGCTTCGTGGTTTAGCGCAGGCTGCGGACGCGCGGCCCATCCGTCCGCCCGCGTGTGCTGCACGTGTGCGCGTGGCTGGCACCAACGCCTGGGGCAGTGCACACGCCCACTCGTGCACACAAGTCTGTGCAGTGTCCTGTGCGTATGCCTGGACGTGGACCTGTGTGTGTGCGTGCGTGTGTGCACGTGTGTGTGCGTGTGTGTGTACGTGTGTGTGTGCGCGTGTGTGTGTGCGCGTGTGCTGCATGTGTGCACCTGGACTTGGACGTGTGTGTGCGCGTGTGTGTGCGCGTGCGCACGTGGGGGTTTCCAGTGCCCGGCGTCTTGGCTCGCGAACCCGCCCACCGGCGCCCAGACCCGTGGGTGGCGATGGGGCTGGCTCAGCGCGAGCACTGGAGTCTGGAGAGGACCCCGCAGGTTACCTGGAGGCGTGCTCGCACCTGAGTCCCGGGGACGCGCGAGTCGCTCACGTGGAGAGTTGCGTGTGGAGCGCCACCCGCGAGCCCTGGGCGGCTGTTGGTAGTATGTGTGGGCGGGCTCCGTCCTCGTCCTGCACCCCCTGCCTCATGCAGCCCCAACACCATGTACCCCGCACACCGTGCACCCCGTACCCCACATACCACCTCTTTTCTGGGTCTCGGGGCCACGGTGTGACTCCCGCCTGAAGTCTCTGAATCCCACGTGAGTTCGCATCCGTCGGGCACTGAACCTTCTCTAACCGAGTCTTCAAGTTTGACAGATGAGGAGCCCTACACCGGGAGCAGGCGGGCCCCTAGCCCCACGCGCCTTATCGGGGGAAGCCCAGCCCCCCTCTTTCTGCCCCCCCCCAATAAAAGGAATCCTTGGGCCCAGAGCTTCAGGGCCCCCCACACACACACACTCACACCCACACACACACTCACACACACACACACACTCACACACACACACACTCACACACACACACTCACACAGCCCCCTCTGCTGTGGCTTCCTGGGCCACACGGTGTCACCAGGGGCTCCGTGCGGGGCTGTCCCTGGGGGTCCAGCAGCTGCCCCGCTGGGTGACACGGCAGGCGTGGCGGCTGGGGACTCAGCACCGTTGGTGCTGGACAGAGCTGCGGCCAGGAGTGCTGGTCACGGTGACTGAGGCCCACGTCCTTTACCCGCTCAGTCCCTATAGAGCAGAGATTATCCATCTATCATCTATCTATCTATCTATCTATCTATCTATCTATCTATCATCTATCATCTATCTCTATCTCTATCTAGCTATCTGTGTCTATATCTATCTACCTATCTATCTATCTCTATTTATCTCTATTTCTATCTATCTGTCTCTATCCATCCATCTATCTATCTATCTATCTATCTATCTATCTATCTATCTATCTATCATTTATCTCTATCTCCATCTCTATCTCTATCTATCTACCTATCTAGCTATCTCTATCTCTATCTATCTATCTGTCTCTATCCATCCATCTATCTATCTATCTATCTGTCTATCTATCTATCTATCTATCTATCTATCTATCTGTCTGTCTGTCTGTCTGTCTGTCTATCTATCTATCTATCTATCTATCTATCTATCTATCTATCTATCTATCTATCTATTGTGTAGGGGAGGCATCTGGTAGACCACAAAGCAGCGCTGAGCGGGGTGGGTCACGTCTTGGGGACTGCGTGTCACGGGCACGGGTACGAGCCCGCTGGAAGAGCAGCGGGAAGGGGCAGGTGCACGGCAGCCTTCACTCCCTGTGTGGGGAAACCGAGGCCTACAGAGCTGGGGCCGGGGACTCGTGCCCAGGGCCGCAGCCGACCCCGGGGCCACAGACCGCCGTGAGCACTCCAGCCTGATGGCTTCTCCGGGCCACGGCGCCTACCAAGTGTCGTTCGATTTCTCCTTTCTTCTGGGTAGTCCCTGTAACTGGCTGAAGTCACTGCATTTTCGATTCTTAAAAAAAATGAGTTTTTCTGGAGGTGGGGGTGACACTTAAGCGCACGTCCCACCCCTAGAAGCTCAGCAGTGACCTGGTTGACGGATCTGGCGGCTGCAAGTCCGCAGACTCGGCGCTGGAAGAGCCCGCCTTGTCTCTTGATGACCTTGAGTTCAGGTGAGTCACTGGCAGGAGTCCAGGAAAGCTGTTTGCCTGAGACCAGGGCGACAGCCTCAGGCCGCCCAGGCGGCGCGGGCCGAGGGGACAGATGGCGGCCGGCGCGGCCGAGCTGCGGTGCTGCCCAGGTCCAGGGAACACGGGCCCCCGTGGCCTTGTGCGACGCTGCGCCCCGCTGGCCCCAGCCCGGCAGGCCGCGGGGGTGGGAGTTAGCCTCCAGCCTTCCTCTTCTCCCCCTGGGTCTCGGGGTCCCCATTGTCACTGCTAGAAGTAGAGGAACTGCCTGGAGGGAGAGGGAAGAAAAGCCGAAATTCAGGTTACAGCACTTCCTGGTCCTCTGCCTTCCCCCATGGGCCCCAGCTCCTGGGGACATCATTCCGGACCAGCCCTGCCCTCAGGGGCATCTCTCTTCTCCCGTCTCCTCTTGGCCGGGAGGAGGAGCTGGCCGTGAGCACCTGGTGGAGTGCAAGGGGCGGGAAGTGTGGGATCCGGGTGGGCGTGGGGGGCTCCGCTGAGCCCCCCAACCCCCCCTTCTCTAGTCAGAACCCCTCCCTTTCCACGGGCACTGCAGGGGGACCTCCTGGAGGCGGGTGGATGAAGGGACGGTGGCCGGAAATAGTTCTAGAGTTTTCACAGGCCGTCAGCCTCTGGAAGGGGGCTGGGAAGCCGGGGAGCCGGCGGCTGCTGCGGGCTGCGGGCGGCCGACGGGCAGCACCGCCTGCAGAACCTTCTAGGTGCTCCTCTCGTCCCCTTCTCGCCTTTGCGAGCGCCTCTCGTCCAGAACGGCTTCTACTCTTTAAAGCGATCTTTATTTTTGTAACGCTTTCTGCTCTTGTTAATCCCATACGGAGGGTTTCTGTGTTGCTGATGTTTCTCTGTTTGTACTGTGGGGCCCTGTGAACGCTTTGGGGAAACTGTTGGGGTGCAGGAGACGCGTGGGTGTTGGGGGAGTCGTCTGGGTTCCGTCGGCCGCTTTCCCTGAGGAGCTGCCGGTGTCTTCCTCCTGTCTCTTCCCTGGCACTATCCTCCTGACACTTTTCCCTGCCCCATCGCCCCTGAACCGGCCTCAATATGGAATTGAAAGCCATTTCAAAACATCTGTGATATGATGTGAAGAATTTAACTTTCTCCTTAATTAAAACAACAACAACAACACTAGCGTCTCACCCCAAACCGCTTCGCTTTCCCCAATACCCGGTCTGGGCGGGCAGCTGACACGAGGCTTCCGCACGCGGCCTCGGCCGTGGCACGGGGTCACACTTCTGTCGCCCAGTGTGTCTCTCTCTTACCCGTGTTCCAGCAGCAAGATGGGGAGCTGGCCCTGGGGACATGCCCAGGGCAGGGCTGGCCTCGACCAGAGGAGGGCGGAGTGGACTTTAAACAAACGGCCCCTCGAACAAGGGTCGGTGACCCCCGTTTGGGCTGCCTCAGCGCGGGGGCCGAGCTGGTCCTTTAAGGAAGGTCGGGAGTGAGTCCTGCAGGGTCCCCACCGCGAGGGGTGACCTAGGACCTGCACACGCCGTCTCCCGAGGGGACTCGGCACCGGACCGGACCACAGACAGCCAGACGCCTGCCTGCAGACGCCTGGTGCGTGCCCGGGCGAGGTCCGTGCAGCGTTGGGGACTGGGGGTGCCACCTGCCTGTGAGCCGAAGGCGGCTCTCGGGGTCGTCACCGTCCCTGGCCAGGGGCTGCAGCCAAGCCCAGATCACTGTCTGGCACTGGGGTGGGTGGCAGGGGGGAGAGGGAGCCCACACCCACAGTGGGAAAGAGAAGCTGGGGTGTGAAAACCAGCACCGAGCACCTGGGGCCGGCTCGTCCTCAGCCTCGACGGGTCTGCAGGCAGCTCGGCAATGCCCTTGGCCCTGCCCGCAGAGCTAGCTCAGGACGTCCTGCCTGGACGGCGCCTCTCGAGGCGGGAAGGCTGTCGTGTGTGAGACAGACAGACGCCCCACCTCTGGACGGACGTGGCCAGCCTGCCCAGCCCCGCCCTCCCCCTCACCATCACCGGCCGGCACTTACCTGCCCAGCTGTCCCTCAGTGTCACTAGTGGCTGTAGCCACTGGCGCTAAGGTGGGATCGGGGTGCGGGGGGGGGACGGCAGGCCGGAGGAGCCCGAGGCTCCCGGGAGCTGTGTGACTTGGGCCGCAGCCCCTCCTCTGTGAAATGGGGTGATGCGTCTCCTTCAGAGCAGGCGGGTGGGGGCTCCCTGCTCTGGCTCAGGACTCGGCAGAGCAGCCGCCCAGACTACGAAAGGCGTCTTCAGCTTCTCCGTCTGTCTCTCACCCGTTCAGAGGCAGTCCCTGCTCCTGTACCCCGTCTTTATTACATTCCCATCCCCGCAAACCCCTAAGATTCCCCTGTGGTCCGCTGATCCCTTTCGGGTGGACTTGCTTTCTTTCTGTCTGTCTGTCCGTCCACACGGCAACCTTCCCTCGTCTGGCAAACGGTCACGATTTAAAAACACAGCTGGACGCGAGGTGTCTGCAGCCTCTGAGTCCTGGCCGGGCTCCAGCTCCCGGACACAAAAGTGCCCCATGGGGACAAGGGGTCGTGGCTGCTGTCACTGCGGACAGAAGGGTCTGGAATTAAGTCTAGTGCAGCTCCCTCGGCTGCGGCCGGGACGGCCTGACTCCGGCGTGTGGTTCTGGTGTATCCGTGCACCAGCTACGAGACATCCGGGCCATGATCACCTTGCGTGTCAGGACAGGAGGCGCTGCTGAGAAGAGTCACGTGCGAGATGCGAGCTCCCGTGTAGACGAGTGTTTCCGTTTCTCTTGGGTTTGCACCCAGGAATGGATGCAAACCCATTCGCTGCTCGCTCGCGGGGTGACTCGGTGTCCCTCTGTGGAGGCCCCGGCTCGCCGATTTCCAGGCGGACTGCCCCTTCTGCACCCCGCCGGCAGCGGCCGAGCGATCCGGCCGTCCCAGGGGGTGGGTCCGGCTGGCATTTCGCTGATGACTGATGGCGCCAAGCATCCTTCCATGGCTTTTAAGCGATTTTCAGGTCTTCCTAGGAGAATTATCTAATTTTCCCGTTTTTAAATTGAGTTTTGTTTTTTTTTTTTTTTCAATCGCGTTCCAAGGTTCTTTATATATTCCTGAAATAAATCCCTTATCAGAAATACGACGCGCAAATGTTGTTTCCCGCTCTGTGGGTTGTCCTTGCATTTTGCTGGCGGTGGTGTCTTTCGAAGCATGCAGGAGTTTCATTTTTGATGGCATCCAGGGCTTCTATTTTTTTGTTGTTGTCATTGCCTCTGGTCTTGGTGTCCTATCTAAGGTCCTTCAGGACCCACGGCGTGAGCTCGTGAGCTGGCAGTTTCCTCCCGATCTCTCGATGAAGCCAAAGGCCCTTGAAAGAGGAAGGAAGAGATGAGACAAGGCCATGGTCCGTTTGCGCGTCTCCTGAGACGGCAGCAGTGCCCTTCTTGCCCTGGTCTTTGCTCTCACGGACTTTGGGGCATTGTCAGTCACCTCGGCGAGATGGGCGTTGAGCTCATTCTTCTTTTTTTATTTTCCATGTGTTAAGCTACTCCTTCTCTCTCCCAACAAACACTCACTGAGCACCCCCTGTGCATAAGGAGCCGTGTGAGACCAGGACGTCCCCGAGGTGAGCCAGGGACCGCCCCGCCCCCACGGCGCCGGGCGCCCTCTCTCCCGGCCGACTGCCTCCTGGTTGCTTGGCGACCGGTGTTCGCTGGGAGGCAGCTGGGGGCAGGAAAGGGGTCCGAAGGTGGGACAGGAAGTCGGGCCGGCAGCCACCGTGGCGTGGGTTCGCGGCCTCAGGGTGTCCGGCCCTCACGGGAGGCTCGTGCGTGTCTGCAGGGCGACCGTCGGGACGCGACTTTAAGATACCGGGGATGCAAGACACACATGCCGAGGACTCGTGAACAGAGAGCCACACGAGGCGGACTCGTGGGAGGAAACGGAAGCGCCACATCGTGTGTGGGCTCGGGGCTCGCTCCCAGGAACGCTTCCCCCCAACCTGACCCAAGGAGGGCGAGCGAGCCGCGCACACAGCTCCTGCGCCCGCTGCCCGCCACCCCGAGCTTGCGTGAGGGCGTGAGGGACAGCGGGCATCGGCTGGACTGCGCCAGAGTGACAGGGTCCCCCACCCCCGCCGTGAGCAGTGACGGGCTCGCGTCTCTCGCAGTCTGTGCGTCCATCCGTCCGTCCGTCCGTCGGGGGCCGCGGTGGCCGGCCCCACGCCCTTCTGTTTGAGAACCCAGGCTGGGGGAGCAGCCCTTAGCACAGCTCTTGTTGTCAGGGGCCCGTGGCTGTCAGAGCAGGGGACGGACAGCTCTTAGAGCGTCCCCTGGGAGGTGGCGCGCGTCGCTCTGTGTGGAGCCAGCCGCGTGGCCAGGGCTGACGTGGCGGGCGGGGGGGAGGGGACGCCGCAGGACGGCCACCGTGACCTCATGGCCCTCACCTCGCCGTGACACCAGCTGCAGTCACATGAGCTCGCCGCTCCGCGGTCAGCCGTGGCACGTAAGACGCGCTCAGAAGGGACGGGCCGTAGACACGGGGAGGAGGTCGGCGGTCGCCGGGCCTGGGTGGAGGACGGGGGGGACGGGCAGTGGCCGCTGGTCGGTGCAGGGCCTCTTCCGGGGGCGAGGAGAACGATCTGGAAGGGTCCGTGCCGAGGGTCGCCGCAGGCTCCGTGCGCACACCAACGCGACTGAAGGGTGGGCCGTGCGGTACGAGGATTCCGCCCAAATAAAGCTGTCGGAACACGACAGAAGGAAACGCAAGCGTGTTAGTTTCCCGATGCGGCAGCCGGGTGGCTGGGACAGCGGAGGGCGGGGGGGCACCTCACAGCCTGGGGGGGTGGGGGTCAGAGGCCTGAAGTACAGGTGTCGGGAGGGCTGTGCGCCGTCTGGAGGCGCCGGCTGTCACTCTGGCTGTCGCCTCTCCCCTTTGGATGCGTCTGTGTCCAAATGTCCCCTTTTTACAGAGACACCAGTCACTTTGGATTCGGGCCCAGCCTCGTGGCCTCTGTGAGGACTTGTCTCCAAACAAGGTCACCTTCTGGGGTGGACCCCTGAAGGGGGAAGGGCCGGCTTTCAGCCTGGGAACGTGTTACTCTCACGTTCAATGACACGAGTGAGGGGTGATGCGTCTGTACCCTTGGTGACTCCGCCCCTCCGAGCCCCCATTTGTTTTGTCATTGATGAAACAGGTACTATTTTACCCAGCTCCCTATGGGGCAGGTTGAGGGGGCAGCTCATGTAAACGCCCCGCACTAAAAATACACGAAAACCATCAGTTCCAGAGCAGAGGTGGGGCTGTCACCTCCAGGGGCCTGGGAAGCCGGGTGGCTCTGCTGTGGGGACCCATGAGCACTCCGGGTGACAGCTCTGCGCAGGGCCGAGAGGCTGGCAGGTTGGGTGGCCGTGGCCAGGCTCCCGAGGGCCTGGCGTACGGCGTCGAGGAGCCTGAGCGTGTTCTGTAGGTCGCAGGGAGCCAGTGGTTTGGTTTTTGCTTTGTTTTTTTTTTTTTCCGGTCTGGCGAGGGCGCTGGGAGCAATGCTCAGGGAGCAGCATTCGGGAAGATTTAACTCGTGGCGGGAACCAGGGGGACGTGCCCCGGGCGGGCAGGAGTGTCCCCAAGACGGGCAGGTCGGGCCGGCGATGGCTCCGGCTCTGCTGACGTCTGTGATTTATAGAGGCTGCCCCTGCAGGCGTGGTGGTGGCCTGTGCCCTCCACGGCGGGGGAAGGAAGCTCAGGGCCTGGCGAGGAAGCGTCACACCGCGGGTGCCGTGGAGACCGTGGCCGCGAGGGGACTCGCGGGCAGAAGCGATAACCGTGTCTGCGGTCGGGAGCGTGCTGCTGGGTCTCTGATGAACGCACCAGGCGCCCGAGACGAGGGCTTGCTGGCCGTCAGAGCCGCAGAGAGTCACGACAGACACCCCGTCGGTCCCTGCCGGGCGCTGGTCTCCGATGCAGCAAGCGTGGGACACTCCGGATGGCGGAGCCCGCTTCCCTGGCGTCCCCAGCGATTCCGGGCGAAACCAGCGACCGTTTTTTCTTTACGCTTGGGAACGAAGCACACAGACGCCAACACGAGCCCCACTAAGCCAGCGAAGCGAGCCCCAGAACCCGCAGGAGGAACCGTTGTGATTGGCGGGGTGTCCGCCGGACGCGCGGACCGCTGCCCCCAGGCCGGCTGCAGGGGGGCGGCCCTTCGCGCGTCACAGAGTGGCCTCCGGGTTCCGCTAAACCGAGAGAGTCCGCGCTAGCCCTGCCCCGTGGTTCCAGAGCAATCCTCGCACATCCCTGGCCGTGCTCGTTTCCGCCCCGAGGCTCGCTCGTCCGTCATCCCCGCGCGGCCCTGCGGGGGTGAGCAGAGCGCGTGTTTGCACTCACGTCCTTTCCGGGGGCGGCTCGTGAGGATCGGAGACGTGCCGACTGGGCCGTGGGCCTGGGCTGCTGTCGCCGGAGGCCGGCCTCTAGGTCAGGTGATGCATGGCTCGTGCGACAGGTGAGGGAACCGCTCTCCAGCCTCAGGTGACTTCCTCAGCTAACGGGCTGTGCGGGGCCCGGCGGGGGCCAGGCCCCAGTGCCCGGGGAGACCTCGCCACCGTGCCCCGCCTCCGCTGTCTCTGGTCTCAGCATGGACCGCTGGACGGACGCCGACTGCACTTCTTCACCCGCCTGGGCCGAACGTCACCTTAGGGAACTCCGTGACAGGTGCCCCGAAGTCCCCGGCTCTTCCTCAGCTGCCCTCTGCCCAGGACACCTGGTAGACAGGCGTCCAACGACCTTTAGTCACCTCCGTGAGGCTTCCCTTCGAGCCTCGTCCACCTCCGCCGTTCCTGTCTGTCACCCCAACCCGAGCCGCACAGCTGCCAGGCAGATCGCCTCGCAGCCGACGACGAGAGTCCCCAAAGCAGCACCGACCTCTGCGTGGGCACCCGCGGCTGCGGGCACTCACTGTCCTCGAAGCAAGCCGTCCATCGCAAAGAGGAGAGGTCCTCCGTCGTCTTGACCAGTGGGCAGTGCAGGGCTCTGCAAGGGGGACCCTCGTTTTCTCCCCACCAGCCGAGTCCATGCCCTTCCCGTCCAGCCTGCATGCGCCTTGGGGCGGGCAGTGTGGTCAGGACTTGCCCGAGCCGCGTTAATCAGGTTTGGTGGGACAGACACACAGACACAGCAGGGCTGCCCGCAGGGAGAAGTTCATTACACTCAGAGGCTCCAGGGGCCCCTGGGCGGCACCACGGCGGGCCAGGCCAGGCGGCCGAGGGAGCAGCAGGTGTGGGCGGGGGCCTGTGCCGGGCTCCCCCCCTGGGGGAGGCCGGGGAGGCGGAGCAGGCCCAGGACGGGCAAGTCACAGCACAGCCCGGAGACTGCCCCAGGTTGTCTGAGCCCTGCCTCAGGTGATGCGGGCGGGGGATGGAGCCGCTGGAGGGGCAGAGGTGAGCGGGGACTGGCCACACCTGGGGTGGGCGGCCCCTCCAGAGCCAGCAGGCCCCAGATAGCAAAGCCTCCTTCAGCAGGACGGACGGTGAGCCGCGGCGGACTGACGCACGCAAGTCTACAGGTTGTCGGCGGGGGGCTTGGGGGGTGTGGGGGACAGTGGGGGGCCAGGGGCCCGACTGGTGGTGTTTCGTATTTCGGTAGCAGAGCCTTGTGGAAGGGCCTTAGCCACCACTCTCGCCAGAAGAGCCTGTGTTCTCTGTACCCGAGGGCTGGGGTCCCCGGGGGCCGTCCAGGGTCCCTTCCGAAGCCCACCGGCCTGTGCCTGAGGGGAGCTGGGGACGGTGCGGGGGGCTGTGCTGCCCCCTCAGGCCTCAAGCCCAGAGCCCGTCAGCCCCCATCACAGCCTCCCCGGCCTTCCCTTTGCCCAGCTGCCCGTCTTTTTAGAACTCGTGGCCTGGCCCTCCCTCCGCGCCGGGGCCTGCGGGGTGGGGAGGGGGCGCCCAGCAGCCCCACACGCAGGTGGGGATGGCAGGGTCCGTGGCAGGCGGGTGGCCGGGCCGTCCGGGGCTCTGCCCGCGAGGGGCGCCAGCTCGCGCCCACAGGGCGGTCGCCTGTGCTGCGTCTCGGGCCCGCGCGTGTGGCCTGCCGTGTGTCCGCGCGTCCCGCGGCTTTGGGGACTGGGAACCCACGGAATCCTGGTCCCGCCACTGTCGCGGGCGCGCCGAGCGGCAGCTCCGGGAGCCGCCGGCCCCTGGCGCGCGGCGGGGCTGTGGGGGCTGGGGAGCCCCCGTTTCACGGACCTCTGGAGCGAGGCGGCAGGAGTGGGGTGCGGAGAGTGTGTCCCTGTCACCGGCACGTTGAGTAGCCTGCGGGACACCCGGGCTCTGTAAGCAGGCCCCGCGGAGCCCGGTGGGGACCACGTGGGGACCGCATGGCCGTGTCCTCCGCGGTGCTCCCTGCCCCCTCCCCCCCGCCGTGCGAACAGCCCATGCTGGGTTGCGGGTGGCTCTGCAGGGGCCTCCAATTAAATCGCACGCCCCAGGGGGACCCCCATGGCCCTCCCGTGTCCAGGGGCTGTGCGTTTTCTCGTTATGTAACTTCTCTGGGGGATTCACAGAGAAAGGTGGTGTGTGTGTGGGGGGGGATGTGTTCACCTCTGTCCCTTCTCAGCGCCCTGTCCCTCCTCCCTGAGGGGCCTGGAGCTGCCGGCTCCTGCCTGCGGGTTCCCCCAACTCCCCGCCTTGCGACCCCGGCTTCAGGTGCCCCCGCTAAAGTCTTAGCGAATTGATATCCCTGCCCTTCCTCTCCCTCTCCCTGAGTCGTCATGGATTCGGTTTGTCCCAAACAGAGAAGATTGGGGGTGATGGCGGGGGGTGGGGGTGGTGGGCACAGCTCGTGGGGTCCCTCGGGTGGCTGTCGGCCACGTGCACGCGTCACTCGTGTCCTGCCAGAGCGGGACCGGGCTCCGGAAAGCGAACTTGTTGCTTTGTAACTTCTGGTGAAAACACTGAGGAAGCAGAGAGTGGGGGGTGGGGGCGGAAGGAAGAGGAGATGGGAGGGGGCTTCACCAGGACGGAGCTTGGCTCCCTGGTGGGGACGGAGGGGGTGGACGGTGACACCAGACGCCGGAGTGTTGTGTGGAGCCCAGAGCCACGAGGGGGGCGGCCGCTGGACGGGGCTGGACGCGGGGTCAGCGGGCTCTGTGCTGTCGTGTGCGCGGCGCTTCGAGCAAGCTGCTTAGTTCGGTTTTGGGGGGAGCGTTGCCTGTAATCACCCCCATAAGCCAGGGGCGTGATGCGTGAGGAGAAGCGCAAGCGGAGTCTGTGGCTGCCAGTGTCCTGGCGACGGGGAGGGACACCGAAGGGTGCGGCTTGATCGGGGCGTCTGACCGCCAGCGGGGACGGGGGCGGGAACATTAACCGAGCGAGACACGCGGGCCGGGGATGGGCAACGGGGCGGCCGGGAGAGGCCGGGGGAGGCCGGGAGAGGCCGGGGGAGGCCGGGGGCGGCCGGGAGAGGCCGGGGGAGGCCGGGGGAGGCCGGGGGAGGCCGGGAGAGGGCTGCCGGGAGGCCCAGGGGCCCTGCGGGCACCTCCCCGGGCCTGGGGACAGGGGGACACAAAGGGGTGCTGCGGGGAGGCTGGCATCGGCGTGCAGGGGAGACCTCGGAACACAGGTGGGGGGGCCTCACCAGTGCTGTGGGGTGCGACTGGGTGAGAAGTGTGAGGGCCAGGCAGAGGGGAGCGAGGCGTCAGCCCACGAAGGCTCCCCGAGCTGAGACGCGGTCAGAGGCCCGACCCTGCTCAGCTTCCGAGATCGGACGGGGTGGGGCGTGTTCATGTTCGGGGTGGGGCGTGTTCGGGGTGGGGCGGCCGCAGGCTGGTCGGTCACCATCTTAATTCCCGTTTTACACACGAGGACAGTGAGGCTCTGTGAACTTGGATCATTTACCGGGCCGCATAGCCAGCCACCGGCAAATGGGGGCTCCAGGTCGGCCCTCTGGCTCCGAGGCACCCCCCCCCCGCCACACCTTGCCATGTGGGCGTATGGGGAGCGTCTGGCGGGAGACTTGCACCCACGCTGTCATCGTGGCCGAGCAGCTAAGCACGCGTCCGCGGCGGGGCCTGCGGGCCGGTGGCTCCCTGTGGGCTCGGCGCCTCCCACCCCTCCAGCCCGAGGTCGTCATTCCCTAACAGCCGGGGTGCACAGCAGGCACCCCTGAATTCTGTGTGCTCGCCAGCAAAACCTCCGTCCGCTGGAGCACACCTGTCCCGTGAGCTTGACTCAGGGTGTAGGGCCCTGAAGGGGTTTAGTGACAGAAAATGGGGCTCAGAGGTGTGAGAAGGGCCAGGACACCATCTGGCAATGTCCCCTCCCCCCGGCCCCTGGCCCCAGAGCCCCTCAGACTTGAAGTTTGAGTCTGTGTCTTGCTCGTGACCAGCTGGGGACCACGGGAAAATCATTCCATCTTTTCTGAGCTTGATTTTTCTTCTAAAGATGGCAATGGCGAGGCGCCAGGGGGGTGGGGTGAGGACCGCTTGACCAAACCAGCACGTAAGCGATGCCGGGTAAGCAGCAGGCCCCCCGTGAGGGGAGCGGTCGGCTGTGGGGTGGCCCGGCCGAGCCCAGCAGAGCGCCTCGCCCCGACTGGGTGTCCGGACGGAATTCTCTGGTGGGTCTTAGCCCTTCGATCACTCGTGAGGAGATGGGGGCAGCGAGGCTTTGGGCCCCGCCGCGTGTGTGTGGTTCCTCGGCTGCTCCGGTCCGGACAGTTCTTTCTCCGCCCTTGGGGGAGGTCAAGTCCAGCTCCCCCGCCCCCCACCCCCTATCCCAACTGGACACCGTTTGTCCTCCCGGTGGGTTGTCTGTTGTCTGAACGGGGCTCCCCCGCCGAGCCCCCTGTCGAAGGTCACGGTGGCGTTGGTGTGTTCTCGTCCCTGCATCACGTGCCCTTTGATTTCCTGCAGCATCTTTGGCCGGGGGGGGGTACAGCGCCGGGGGGGGGGGGGGGGCAGGGAGACAGGAGGAGAAAAACAGCCAGACGGGGGTTTCTGTTTTGCCTGTACTTAGCCGGCGAGGTGCGTGGTGGCATTTCATTGCTTGATGTCTGCCTCTAAGGGAGTCTGCCATCTGCCTGGTGATGGAGGCTTCGGCTTGTGAGTCACCCCTGAGTTAGAGCCTCGCCGAGCGGATTCAGTGAATAAGGGGGACAGAGGCCAGCGGGGCAGCCGGGGCCGAGCCAGCCGTCGTGTGCGGGGTGCACCGCGGGCACCCCGCTGCCGTGCGGGGGGCTGGCGCCCCGGAGGGGGTTCCAGGCAGCCCAGGGTCGTGGGGCCGGGGGCCGGCATTCGTTCCCGGCCCCGTCCTCCTTTCCTTTCGGGTCCAGGGCTCCTGTGGGTGGGCGCACCTTGGACAGAGTTTCGCTGCGTCTGGGAGAGAGAACCAGATACGGAACGAGGAGCGGGGGCGAGGGGAGACGAAGCCCCCCGCCTGGGAGGCTGTGTCCGGCTTTTTTCTCTCTCTCTCGTGACCCAAGGAGCTTGGGTGTTGTGACCTCACACGCAGACGTTGTGCTGGGTGTGCAAGCTGCATGTGTAAGCTGGGTGTGCACGCTGTGTGTGCAAGCTGCATCGTGTAAGCTGTGTGTGCACGCTGTGTCGTGCAAGCTAGGTGTGCACCCTGTGTCGTGTAAGCTGCATCGTGTAAGCTGGGTGTGCACCCTGTGTGTGTATTCTGCGTCGTGTAAGCTGCATGTGTAAGCTGCGTGTGTAAGCTGGGTGTGCACGCTGCATGTGTAAGCTGCGTGTGTAAGCTGGGTGTGCACGCTGCGTCGGCCACGGCACGTGGTCCCGACCAGAAGCAAACGCGGGGCTGCCACGCGCGGGCGCGGGGCGGGGGCAGGGGGGTGCCGTGGGGCGGCCCGCGTCCAGGAGGAGGTCGCGGTCCTCCCTCGGCGTCGGGGTGGGGACAGTGCGCAGCGGCCAGACTGCCCGGCCTGCGGGCGCTGTCCTCCCTGAGTCACGGCGGGCGTGGGGCGCCCTCTCTCGGGAAGAAGAAGAATGACAGGACATGAGGGATAATGGACGGAGGCAGAACGGCTCCCTCTGGCGGCGAGAGACGCTGACCCTGGGACTCGGCCCCACAGCTGTGGGGTGCTCCTGCGGGGTGCTCGGGGTAGAGCCTCTATCGTCTGACGTTAGACACGCCCACCGGTGCCGCTGATCCGGGCGGGAAGGTGTCTTTAGAAATATTTCCACCAATTAGGATCGGAAAAGTGCTTCTTACTTTTCCGGCGATTAAGCTGCGTGTGATGTGTTCACGGCCACTGCCGGCGCTTGAGCCTTCCCTTCCCGCCTTCGGTAGGACCCGCGTGATGCCCAGGGTGAGTTTCCGGGGTCACAGACCCTCCCCCTAGGGAGGGGGACCGGACCCAGCAGCCGGGGGAGCGCCCCTGTTCCCGAGTCAGGAGCGTGCTGTCCGGGAGACGGGCTGTGTCTCTGGCGGGGTGTCTGCCTGTTGGCAGCGAGCAGGACTGATAGGCCTGGGAGGCCGGGAGGATGGAGATGAGGCAGGGGAAGCCTCCGGGTACCACAGGCCGGTGGGGGGGGGGCGCCTGGAGCAGCCCTGCACGCCCCCGCCAGCACGGGGAGGGGCCGGGTGCTCCCTTCGAGGGAGACGATGTGACTCCCGACACCTGCCAGCGCTTCCCGGTGGCCTCACTTTCGCCGGTGCCCGGCTGACGTGGGGCTGGCAGGTGCGGGGACGGGCCTGAGCTCGGAGTCTCATTCCGCACGATGTTCTGCCCAGATTCTCAGAGCCCTCTGGCCCGCCCTGGGATGTGCCCTTGTCCGGCCAAGACCCCAGCCGGCACTTCCCCGGCTGCGCCAGGCCTGGCTCGGAGCTGGCGGCAGGCATCTGTCACCACCCACTTGCTCTGAGTCATCCCACACTTATCTGCTCACATCGCAGAGCCTTGAAACGCTCTCCCCCGTTGGCGTTGCGACACAGAGCCAGGGGACACTTGGAAAGAAGGATGGCTTCTGGGGGGGGGAGAGAGGACATGTTCCCGGCAGGCAGGGGTCGGGGGGGGGTGAGGACGAGGGCTCGGAGCAGCCAGCTTCAGGGCCTGGACACCCCTGTCTTCTCTGTCCCTTGGGATGCTGTCAGGATGCCCCTCCAGGCCCCGCCAGACCCCTGCTGGTCTCCCTAGCGGCCACCTGGCAGCTGTCCCCAGGAGGACGTCGGGGCACGGGCCGTCCACGCAGCGGGCGCCACCCGAGGTGGGGGAGGCTTCCTGAGGCCTGTGGAGTTCGGGGGAGGGGAGCAGTCAACACCTGCTGTTGGTTTTTCTCTCCGCCTCCCCTCTTCCTTTCCAAACCCGTGCTCGGAAGAGGAGGACCCCGTCCCCGCTGTCTGCTAAGCGGGGACCAGGTGCTTCAGCCATGGGACCAGGCTCCCCGGTTGTCTGGGTGTGGCGCAACCCTCTGCACCAGGGTCCCCCTGGGCCCGCCCAGCCCCTCGGAAGGGGACCCGCCTGCCTCCCCAGCAGCATCTTACACACGCCGAGGGCGGCTTTGCAGGGGGGACACTTAGAGTCGAAGGCGTGGGAACTGGCCTCTTCCCCTCCTGTCCCTTTATCTACAGAGGGGATTCTGGACCGTTTCGCCCAAGGCCCAGCTAGCTAGGCACCAAGCGTGGCAGTCTCCCCCAAATCAGCTTTCTCCCACTTCACTCGTGGAGAAAGAAAAGGAAGGCATCGCACAATCGCAAAACAGACAGACAGACAGACAGACAGACAACCGCCTGGAGTGGTTTTGGACACTGCCAGGCACCTGGGGGCTCCGGTGCCCCCAAGCCCCAGCTGAGACGCGCTGGAACCCCCACTTCATGAGCTGGACGTCACCCCGTCTCTGACGCTGCAGGCACTCTGGGGGCCCAGCGACGGCACTCTGACGAAGGACTTTCAGGGAGCACGGATGCTGGGTTGACTGGAAGCGAGATAAGCCGGCCGGTGACGTGCCTCCTCACGCTCAGATAGTCCCGTGTCCCTGGTGCTCACTGGTCGCTCCACTTCCTGCTCGGCTCGGGGGCGAGGGGCCGTTCACACGCCTTAGCCCACAAGCTCCAGTGGGCATCCCCTTCCCCGTCGCGGGGGGCCTCCCCTCCAGTCCGGGGACCCCACTCCCGTGCCCTTCCCCCACTGGCAGGCCTTACCTGAGCACTTTCCTGTCCGGCCACCCCCACCCTTCCGAAGGGAGCCCGTCAGAGAGGGGCCTAGCGGGTGAGCTCTCTTCCTAGTACCTCGTTAATGCTGCCTCGACCCAAACGAGGGGCCTCGGGGAGGCAGCCCCAGCACCTGTGTCGCTTAGTAGTGGCCTCTGACGTTGCTGGGGATTTAGCTTCGGGGGAAATGAGGCTTTTCGTGTCCGACTAATTTTCCTCCCGGGCGTGAAGCCACTAGGCACGAAAACTGGGTTCCGGAAGGTAAAATGCTGGCCTTTTTAGATCCCAGGTAGAAGGGACAGCTGCACCCTCTCCGATGGGTGTGACAGGTGCTTTGACACCAAGTAGAAACTGGAGACTTGTGCTAGAGAATCAAGTCACTAGAGAACCATCACTCACAGCACAGCTGCTCCCTGAAAATCTACTTCCACTGCGTGAAAAAGCACGTTTACTATTCCCGGGTTAGTAACACGGATGGCTGTGGACTGCCTGCTTGGCTCTTTTCTCCTCTGTGGCATGGGGATTGGTGATGGTTGACCGGTTACTTTGGGGTCAGCTTTGTGGACATAGAGTTTGCATATAATGAAATCGCCAGTTCTGAGTTGACAGAGGGGTTGTGACAAATGTATAGCGCCATGTGGCTGCTGCCACAGTCATAGAGAATATGTCCATCACCTCCAAAAATCCCTGCTGTCCCTTTGCAGCCTATCCTCTGCCCCACCCCCGCCCCCATCTTGAGCCCGAGGGTGGGTCTGTGTCTTAGCTGTGACACCTCGTGTCCAGCACAGTTCCAGACACACTGTGGCCACTGAAGAGACGTTTAAGTGAATAAATAATACATCAGTGGCTCTAACGTATTTTTAAAATCCCCCCAAGCCGGGGTTTGGAAAGATTGTGTAGCGAGCACTTGTTAATAAATTTGTTAATAAATAATTTCTGCATTGAGTCGTGCCTGATGCCAGCCTTAGATACAGGTTGTTGCCGAGGCCGGTGACGTTCGAGCTGGAAGCAGTGACGCTGTCCCCCTTGCGATGTGGTCACGGGCAGGCATGCCATTTCTGTCCTTCCTCTGGAAGTCTGGGGCCCTCCTGAGAACCTCCTCCACTGCCTGGGTGGCCTCCCACCCTAGACCAGAAGTCGGTCTGCGTCACCCCTTGCTTTGCTCTGTTTTTGCTCCGAGGGCATTTTCTCAGTAATAAAAACGAGGAATTCGGTGCTTGAGCCACGTGGGAGCTCACCGCGACCGCACCCCCAAGGCTCTCCCATTTGCAGGGACGTTTCCACGATCCTAACTTGTCACCAAGCGAGCGGAGACCCTGTGCCCTGCCTGCCGCGCTGCCTGGCACTTTGGCCTAGGGGTTTGGGATGGATCTCGGCAGGTCTGAGGACGTGGCTGGATCTGCCTCTCTCCGCATCACACGCTCGGAGAGAGCATCCTGGGGTGTGTGTGACATGGCAGAGTGGCATCGCGCCCATGAGATCAGTTCGGTCACTTCAAGTCAAGGCGTGTTGCGGGTGGTTGTCACGCACCGCCATCATCTCTGTGTGTCGGCTCGCACGTCTCATGTGTCCGCGTGTTTACACGTGTTAACGCGTGACCTCACCGCAGCCGGGGTTTCCATCTGGCAGGCACAGGGGCGCAAGTCAGTCGCACGAGCTCACGTCGTTTCCCGGTCACCTGTTGCTAGATCCCAAATCACCCCAAACGTAGAAGTGTGGGCCGGGGGGGTCACGCTGGGTCTGGGGGTGCCTGGTGCCGTCCGCAGGGCCCACCTGGGGCTCGTCACACATTTCAGGCAAGTTCTGGAGGCGGCTCCATCCTGTGCCTGGAGCCGGCCGCCCCCGCCCCCGCAGCCAGGGTGAACCCCCCTGTAGCAGGGGGTGTCTCGGGGCAGTGGGACTTCTAACTGGCAGCCGGTGTCCCCAGGGGATTCCAGGGGATCCAGGGGTGGGGGTGCTGGAAGCCATCCTCTCCTAACTCAGACGTCTCGTGGTGTCGCCTCTGGAACGTTCCGTCGGTGACACCAGCCCAGGCTCGAGGGGTGGAAGCGTGGACGCAGCT
>PVKZ01007487.1:0-22703 GCA_004027375.1 Macroglossus sobrinus | reverse complement strand
TCACGGACACAGCAACACAGCCATTCACTCACACTGCCGGCATTTACAGCAAAGCGGAACGAGAAGGTCCACGGCCTTAGCTTTCACCCGGAGTGGATGTCAGGCTTCTGTACCTGAGCACAGACAGACGGGCGCCCGAAGGGTTAGATCGGGTGACAGGGCAGACCAGCCGGGGCTCCCGGCAGCATGCGTGTGGTGAGCAGGTGGAGGAGGAGGTGTCCGCAGGAAGGAAAGAGGCAGATTTGGGGTCAAGCATCTAAAGATGGAATTGCAGGTGACTTTAGGCGAAACTACCAGGGCCAAAGTGAAAATGGAAGGATTCCGTGGACCAGCTCGACGGGGCGGGGGACGGTCCACACCGGGCACCTCTCTGCCCCAGATGTAACTCTTTCCTCGGGCTACAGAGAGGGCACCCCGCAACTTGTGAAATAACCAGCGACCAATTGTTTAATTACCACTCAACCCGGAGGAGGCAATTAATGCAGTCGGGCAGCTGTGTCAAGCCAGGAGGCCGGGGGAGGCGGGCGGGACCCTTGGCAGGGTCTCCAGGGGAGAATCTGGTCCAAACTGGCACAGCACCGTTCGAGTACCAGCAACTGCCAGAGACGAGCGTCGCGATGAATCAGCCGTGGTATTCAGAAGCGCAGGAACAGGATGACACGGTGCGGGGGAAGCAGCGTGGCGAGGGCGCCTGTGACCGCCACGATGACTCGTAAGGCACCCGCTGGGTGAACCTCGGGGCCGCCTCACGCACACGGCCCTGCAGACTCTCGACACCCAGCCCGGGCCCCTCCCCACCAGCACCCCAGTTACACACTTCCACCCGCTCTTGGAAGACGCCGTTGGCTCTGCCACCGCTCGGGGCGAAGCCTCGGTGAGCTCTTGTCCGGGCTGAGGCTGGCGCTGCCCGCCCGGACACCGTGAGCCCACACTCGGTCCCTCGCGAAGCCGTTAGCGCGATTGCGTTAAAGCTCTGCCTCAGGCACGTGACGCGGCGGCTGCCAGGGCCCCACACGGCTTCCCGTCGAACCGAAATCCAGATTCCTCTGTCCCCCTTAGAAGCGGCCTTAGCCGGCGTGGGCTGCTGTACCGAAAGGCTGGGTGACGGCCACGATGGCGGCTTATTTCTCACAGTTCTGGAGGCTGGAGAGTCCAAGGTCAAGGTGTTGCCGGCGCATTCCATGTCCGGCGCGAACGCGCTTGCCCGTTCTCAGACGGTGTCGTCTTTCTGTGTCCTCCTGCGGTGGAGGGAGCTAGGGAGCTCTCTGAGGTCTCTCTTTAGTGACGGTGCCACCCTCGTGGCCTAATCCCCTCCCCAATGCCCCTCTGCCTCATGCCATCACCACACGGTATAGGATTGGGGTCGGGCACTCAAATATTCAGCGCATCTCAGGACCCCTGTGTATTGGGGCCCACACGCCCTCTCTCGCCTCCTGCCCTGCTCCTCCCCGCCCCCTCACGCTGCCACTGCCACCACACGCCACCACTGCCACCACACGCAGCCTTCCTGGCCTGCAACGCCCAGAGTTTCACTTCAAGGCCCCGGCGCCGGCCGACCATGTGGCCCACAGCGCCTCCCCTGCCAGCGGCTCGTGGCTGGCTTGCTCGGACTCCCGCCTCAGAGAGGGGCTTCCTTGCCCTCCCAATGTAACGAAGCCATCCGGCCACCCGCTCTGTCGTAGTTACCTTAATTTCCTGCAGGGCTCACTCTTACTTCCTGTGATGTTGCTGCTGTTGTGTCTTGGTTTTAGTTAAAATTTGCAGCCGCCTACGACAAACATGGACTATCTCACGGCTTCTGTAGATCAGAATTCCAGGCCCGGCTTCCCTCGGTGCTCAGAGAACGGTCATCAGGGCGTCGGCCGGGGCCGGGGTCACATCTGAGGCCCAGGTCCTCTCCCGAGACTGTGATGTTGTCAGAATCCCTTTCCTCGCAGCTGTGGGACTCACAAGTTGGCTCATTCGAGGCCAGCAGGACGGAGCCTCTGACGTCTGCCGTCTCTGACCATCAGGTCCCTTTTTCTTTTAAGACTTTATTTTTCAGAAAAGTTTTAGGTTTATAGAAAACCTACGCGGATGGTACAGAGTTCCCATACTACCCGCTGACCCCGCACACAGCTTTCCCTGTTATGAATACCTTATGTTAGCGGGGCACTCTTGTTACACTTAATGAATAAATATCGGGGTGTTGTTTTTAACTAACGTCCCTAGTCTATTCAGACTCTTACTTTTTTACCCGATGTCCTAGTTCTGCCCCGGGATCCCACATAGGATCCCCCGTTACGTTCCAGTAAGCCGTCACGTCTCCTCGGGCTTTCCTCACGGGGGGCCGTTTCTCAGACGTGGCGTATTTTTGGCGACCGCGGTAGTTTTGGGGAGTGCTGGTCACTCACACCGTAGGCTGGTCTCCTGCTGGAGCGCGTGTGAGCTTTTCCTCAGGAGTACACCGGGGTATGGGTTTTTGCTGTTATTCTTGTTGTTTTTATTAGTTTGTTCTTTTTGTTCCTTAGATTCCACGTATAAGTGAAACCATAGCGTGTTTCTCTTTCCCTGTCTGACTTAAACCCCTTCTAGAAGACCCAGGATACACAACCAAGAACGGTTTATCCAGGGTTCTGGGTTTAGGGAGGAAGATCACCAGGTCAAGTGCCATCTTCATCGCATCATTCCGAGGGTGTCACCGTGATTTGCTGCTGTCGATGTTGACCTTGACCCCCTGGCTGCAGCCGTGGGTGCTGGGATTTTCCTCTGTGACGTTGCTCTTTCTTCCCCATCCCCGGACGGTCCCCTTTGGAAGGAAGTCCCTGGGCACAGCGGGGAGTCTGGCTCTCTCTCCTCTAGGATGGAGAATCTACGTTGAGTGTTTGAAATTCTTCTGCACGCGGGATCCGTGTCTTCTTCCCTGTTTATTAATTTAGTCAATCATTTATTTGCATCCGTGTGGACTCCTGGATGTCTATTTCATGCTTGGGGTTATCATCCAATACTCTGTTTATTCTGTAGTTCCAGGTGTTCTGGCTTTGGCCACTGGGAGCTCTTTCAATAGACCCCGTGTCCCTTTGACATACTCCTGTTGACGTGGGTTTTTGCTGGTTGTTGGTGTTTTTTTTTTGAGCCCTTATTTTCGGCACTGAGGGACTCCAGGCTCACCTCATGTCCATCCTGCCCCAGTCCTAAAATCAGCCACGTCTCTGATTCCTTTTATTGGACAGCGGGATTGGAAATTACGATCTGGGCACTAGGTGTCTGCTGTGTTTTTAGCATTCTCCTTTTGTTTACCGACTCTCCCATCCCAGCACGTACACGTCGGCTCCGTGAACTCTAGAGCCTTGTCTGCCTTTCTCTCCACCCTGTCCCCCGTGCCTGGGACAGTGTCTGCGCTCTCAAATATCCGTCGAATGCACTGCACAAGCGAACTCCGTGAAAGAGCGGGAACGCATTCTGTGTTGTCTCGATGGAGCGGCCAGCAGTCCTTCCTTCCAGAAAGAACCCAGCTTACCTTCTTTCCCGATCTTCCCACCCACGGGATGTCTTATTCTCTTTTTAAACTTGATTTGATCGGTCCTGGGGTCTGTGTGCTTCTGGTAGGAAATGTCTCAAATTCCCTTTAGAGGTAGGGTGGAAATTTATACCTGAATTCCAGAGAGTTTTGTCTCTAATTTGGACTCCTGGAATGTCACGAATGGAAGGGACCCAGCGACCAGGTAAGAGTAGTTGTGCCAGTTGTCCTTGGTCATTCAGCTAGCAGGTGGTGTAACGGGAGCCAGCGCCGGGCCAAGGACCCCAGCCCGGAGACGCACAGCCCACCCTGCTGCCTCTGCCCGCAGTGTCTTGCGCTGAGGACCCCGTGCCCCCCTGTGCCACACGCACGTCTTCCCGCACTAGCGTGGCTCCAGTTCTGTGCCTCTGAGCAGGTGCCAGCGTCCCCAGAACCTCCCTGTTCCCTGTCTGTTCCTCCCTCCTCACAGCACAGAGGGGCGGATGGAGGGGATGATGGCCGTAATTGAGGGCACAGGTGGTAATGGGAAAAGGAAATCATTACAGGTCCTTTTGCTACCACCTGTGGTCACCGTAGCCTTTCCGCTGTCCCAGTCAGTCAGGGGAGCAAGAGAATGCCCTCGAGCAGCTCAACCTATCAAGTTTGAATAATTGCAGTGATTTGTAAACGCTGATGTCAAACGTCCCCCCTCCCAAACCACCAGGCTCATCAGAGAGCAGTTCATCAGTGCCGTGAACTCCAGACGTCCCTCTTCTGATAGGCAATGACCTTGAAAAAGGCCCGGCGATTCTGGGAACTTACAAACCTGAAACAAAGAGTCCAAGGCATATGGGTGTTGCCTGGAGGACTGTTTCTTTAAGGCAGTAAAGTCCTTTTAGGGTCCCCCGTGAAGCCGAACGACACCCAGGTTCCCGTCAGCCTCTCCCACTGCCTCCTCACTCCAGCATGACTGAGATACACAGCCAGGATGGTGTTTCCGTAAGGCCAGGAGGCACCATGCCTCAAACATCACAACTCATGGGTGAGAGAGAGGAGAGCCATGTAAATCAGGTGTCCTGGGGAGGGAGAGTAAATTCAGTGAGCCGATGACTTACCATGATGCAAAGCTCGTAAGAAAGCCTCAGCCACCAGTGGTTGTCACTGCTTTGTGCGTACCCCACGCGAAGTCGGTTCCAGGAGGCAGAGAAGTGTCCGTGATCTATTAGAACCAATCAAGAGCAGCCTGGGCTTAAAACCTATCTACTTCTGTAGTTCCACACGTGACTTCTTTAGAACCTCACTGCTCTTCTCCTGACCCACGTCTTACGAGCTTTCTTTCGAAATCCTCAGCAGAGCTTCGCACACTCCTTACTTAGGCCGTGGGATGGGTCTTGCCCGTCGGAAGGTGCACGTTCGATCATTTGTTAGCATTGGATGATCACACCCAAGGCAGAGACGTCCTGGGGAGGAGATACATCATCGCAGGAGGGTAGGGAAGGCACACCTGCCTGACGTAGCACGAGTGGCCAGGGCTGGTTCCCCCAGCAGCCCGGTCCCCCAGACGAACTGCACCCTTGCCAGCCCGTGGGACCGGCTTCCATAATAGGTTTGCATTTTGAACGTGTAACGAGCAGCCTCGGCCCTGCACACTCAAGTCTGGTCCAGAAAGGCCATGTGAGAATGTCCCGTAACCCGCCCGCTCGGAAGGTCGGGACAGCCACGTGTGTCCTGAGCAGGGGTTGGCTTCGTCCCTGAGTTCCCAGAGGGCACTGCTCAGACAGAGCAGACCCCGGGGGGAGCTGGGAAGGGCGGTGGTTGACGAAGGCATCCAGGAGAGCTCTCTGGAGCTCTCCCTTGGAGGCCCCTGCCCACACGCGCCCGTGAGCCGCCTTCCGGTCCCTCCCTGGGGGGTCAGAGTCCTTGCCCAGGAAGTAGAATCGCCCGAGGACGAGGGGACGTCAGGGCTTTAATTACGAGGGAGAACCAGCCCAGGACCGAAGGAGCCTTGGAGTCGCCGTGTGACCCTGGGGAGTGATGCGCCCACCTGTCAGCGCTCTCCTCTGTCGCGGAGGGCGAGGGATGGCGTCGACGTGAAGCGCGGCTGTGAGAGTGAGTGAGTTAACGCGGGCGAAGGGCTTAGGATGGTGCCTGGCATCGCTCTCGATCTTCAGAGATGATTATTTTCGCTACCGAGGTGCTGCTTCTTTTTTAAATGGGCGCCCTTAGTGACGCTGCTTTGAGCAGCCCCGCACCAGCCCGGCCGACGTCATGCACAAGCACACGGGCCACGGGATGATGAAGATGAAACTGCCTGAACAGATAACACGTTTCTGGCTAATCTTCGCCCTCCTCGTTCATTCATTCATTCATTCATTCATTCATTCACATTATGGTATGTTCCTTCTTGTCGTATTCTAACCTATCACTGTACGTATTATGTTGTTACATTACGTCGTATCCCGTTATATTGGTTTACATCACACGCCAGACGCTGTTTAAGCACCTGAGCCATCATCGTGGGGACCCGGAGAAGGTCCTTGTGAAGCTTCTGTTCTAGTTGCAGAGACAGACGAAGACCAAGTACCTTGTGTTTATGATACGATGTCACGTGATGAGAACTATGGGGAAGAATAAGACGGAGAGGGGGCTGGAGCGTGATGGGGGCCTCGTCGTAAATGCGGGGAGCAGTGGTTGCGCCCGGAGGCCACTCCAGGGTGGGGGGCGGGTGGGACATAAGAGCAGAGGCCTGAGTGAAGGGCGGTGGTAAGCCGCAGGCAGCCCGGGGCCTGCGATGGCCACGAGCGCGTTGGGTCTGAAGAACGAGAGGGTGATGGTGACGTCATCAGTAGAGGCAGAGGTGGAGACAGCACCGGGAAGGTGGCCGGGCGGAGAGCCCAGAGGCCACGGTACGCCTCTGGTTGACGGATGGACGGGGCGTCATTCCTTATTCTGCCCTGCTCTCTGTCTGTTCCTCAGATCATCCTGGGGCTCTCCCCCCGGGCGACCACGTGATGTTGGGTGACTTGTATCCGTGGTCTGGCTCCCTTCTGGGGCACCTACAGCCGGAGCTCTGACAAGCTGCCACGCCCACATCCAGGGAGTGGGGGCGTGGTCTCTGAGTCTCGGGTAGCCAGGTCAGGGTGGGGGGTTGTCATGTGCCCCCAAAGGCGCTGCACTGCCATAGGCCCAGAGCATTCCTCCCCTCCAATGTGGGGGCCCAGCGCAGATCCAAACATTATGAAGAATTTCAGAACAGCGACAGCGGGCATGAAAGTGGGCTCGCGGCTGCCCGGCTCAGCCTCCAGCATCGCGCCCACTCAGACCCCTGACCCCAGGCCAGTTCAGCCTTTGCTGCAGCCACCCCCGATCGTGAGAAATCTGGTCTTTCTCCCGTTCTGTGCGCAGCTCCCCAACCCCCTAACTCATCCCCCCCTAACTCTGCTCTGCTGAAAATCGCCCCTCGTGTTCGAGGCCTGAACCATCGCACACAACGCGGGTTCCCCTTCCCCTAGGTCAAAAGCTGACTCCCCGAAGGTCGCCAAGACAGCCCACGATTGAGACTCAGCTCCGTCTACGGCTGACCGCGACAAGGAAACGCACCTCCTCCTGAAACTGGCCGGGTCTGGGGACGAGGGGAGGGAAGGCGAGGAGTCGGGGTTCGGGCCTGCGTCTCAGTGCGGGCGTTTGATTAAGATCGCACGGGAATGTGCTGATGGCGTCAGGATTGGGGGAAGCGACGAAATCCTAAGCGCACACACTGCCCCTCGGTGCCTCCCGCAGAAGAGCGGGTGCAGCTTTGGGGAAGTTCTGTAATGAATGGTCAAACCTCGTCCCTCCGTGGGCTGGACAGACAGGAAGTAGGAAGAAGAGCAGAGCTAGGTCGCTCGGGGCAGGAAGGCCCGGTGTGGGTTCCGTGTCTCGGCCGTGGGCCGGACGATTCTGGGTGTCGGTCAGGAGGAGTGATCTCTCCACAGCCTGGTGCCTTCCCGGCCATGCCCGCACAGCACAGGCTGCTCAGACTCGTCTGAATTCCAGAGTCAGGCCGGAACCCTCCTGTCGTAGAAACCGGCCTTGCAGCGCTGTATCGGGGTCCCTGGCTGGCCCGGCAGCGAGCGCAGCGGGGAGAGGGGCAGGCAGGAGCAGGGGGAGAGTGGGGAGGGCTCCCGGAAGACCAGCACCATTCCTGGGGCGGTGGCTGAGAAGGAGCAGGTTTCCCAGTAGCCTTTTTAGCAGAAACAGAAGGGCCCAGAATATGGTGGCGACTCCACGAGGCTTGGTCACCATGGAAACCTAGGTAGTTTCTAAAGCGACTTCAGAAGCCTCCCTCCCCGTGGCTCTTCTAGGATGTTCTCACAGAGGCGTGCGAACTTCCGAGACGGGGGGCTTGTCGGGCAGGCGTCTGGCCCTTGGAACCAGTCGGAAATCAAAGAAAAACGCGGGGTCCGGAAGTCCCGAAGCAAATGGGGGAGACCTCCCACCGGGCTTAGAAGCTGCTTCCAGGACACGATTGGGAGGGAGGAGCAGGTGTGAGGCAGGAGGAGTCCCACTTCTTCTGTCCTGCGGACAGGTGAGAAGTGGCATCAGAAGTAGCCGGGCCCAAGGGAGAGAGTGGGGGGCGGGCTCTGCCCTCCAGAAGCTCCCTGTCACCCCCGTTACTGGGATGTCCGAGACGCACCACGCGTGTGTGTGGATCGAAGCCAGAGCGCCGGACACCGGGGAGAATGGCCCGGACCGGACACGGGGCCCCTCAGGCAGGCTGAGAGGCCATCGCCAGCAGGCGAGTGGGAGCGTGCAGACAGGAGTCGGGGCTCCGGCTCTCTCTGGGTACCACCAGGGTGCTGGCCGGGAGAGGTGGTCCAGATCTGAGAGGCGGCAGGGCCAGGCAGGCAGCCCCCGTGATGCGCAGTCAGGCGCCCCTTTGGGCCCGGGGCGGTGCCCCTGCGCCGGGCAGTGACGATGCCACCCACGGGTGGGCATGGGGCAAGCCTGGCGAGCCTGAGCCGTCCGTCCACACTGCATGGGGGGCTGGCGATGGCAGTGAAGGCCTAGGCAATGCTGGCGGGAGAGTGATCCTGGGGAGGGCTTAGAGCTGGGTTTATGGAGATGACACCCGTGGACAGCCCTTTTCATGCTCACAGACCTTGGGCTATCAGGACAGGTGGGTGGATGGTAGTCACCACCTTTTTAACCCCAGGTATGAAATAATTGGGAAATGAGGGCCTGTGCCAAGCTGCTGTGCCCCTGACATTCTGGAAGTCTGACTGCAAACACACTTTACTGTTACCAGATCCCGTTGCGTATCACGCGTCTCGATTTGGGGGTTCGGAAAATATGCCCATCTACCCATCGAAGCCCTCAAAAGATCAAGGATGTGCAGGAAGCGGCTGTGAGACAGGCGAGCCGTCCCCCCCTCAGTGGACCATCACAGGCCGCTCGGAGTGTACTGTCTCTTAAATAAGCAGCCAGTCGTCGAGTGTCTGCTGAGGAGGCCGTGGGCAGCGTGAAGGGTAAACCAGAACTGCTTCCTGCCTCGGAAGCGCTGGCAGTCTTAGTCTTTCCTTGTAATGACTGCCATCTCAAGATGCAGAATGTCCAAGACAAAAGAATTCTGTGTCCTCTCAGCAGGAGAGAGGATGAGGACATCTTCTTAGGGAAGGAAAGTGCCGGTCCCTCAGCAGGGCGTCAGGTGTGGCCGTAGTGCTTTTCCGCTCACAGGCCACATGCAGAGGCAGAGCGAGGTCCCCTTTGGCCTGCAAAGCCCCTCAGGGGGCAGCTGGGGGAGGCAGACGGGGAGCAGCGGAGCTCAGCAAGCATCTTGCCGTGTCCACGGTAGGGGCTCTCGGGACATTACGTCCTTTCGTCCTCCTGGCAGCCCCTACGGTCCTCATCACCACCCTAGTTTTGTAGACGATGAGGGAGGCCTGGAGCGCAGTGAGACAGGCTTCGAGTCACGCAGCTACGTAAGTGGTGGGGCCTTCATCCGAGGTCTTTAGCCTCATCCTCGCTCGCTCTCTCTGCTCCTGGGACCTGGAGGAGAAAGGAAAAGGATGCTGGGACAAAAACGGAGTCCAGAGGACTTAGCCAGCAAGTCCCTGAGCAGTTTACATCTGTAAGCTGGGGCGGGGGGAGAGGGGCCCGCCTAAACCCCCACCAGCAAGGGGCAGGGAGATGTCCGGTGGGGGCGGGGGGCAGGAGGGAGAGGGGCGCAGAAGGCACAACGGGAGCCACACCCACCACCAGAGTGTTCGACACGGCTGGGGGTCCCCGTGTGACTGACGCAGGCCAACTCTGCGGTCAGGTCAGAACTAAGTCCTGCAGCCTCAGGCACGCGTGTCCCCCACGTGGCTCAGCTTCGCCACCTGGAAAACGGCACCTGCCTTGCGGGCTCGTGGGAATCATTAAATGAGATGCGTGGCGTACTTAGAACCCCGCGTGGCACAGAGCGGGCGCTTTCTTCATTTCTATTCAAGCGAGCTTGGTTTGTCCCTGTCTCTACCGACTGGGCCGCTCCTCGCCCTTGCTTAGAGAGTGTAGGTCAAAGGCCACATAGTTCCTGGACCAAAAATTCCATCTCAGATGTGTCTGACTCTGAAGTCCTGGGTTTTTCATTATCCTGCAGCTCCGTCTCCCAGGGGACCCGTTCGCTCCCTGACATATTTACCATCCTCCGGCCGTTCGCGACCTGATAGGGTGAGAGGGGACCCCACACAGACAGACATCCCGTCCTGGTAGACGGAGGGCGTTGCTCTTGAGGTCGCAGAGGAGATGAGGGCGCTTCTGCTCCAGGACTATTTCCTAGAGAGAGAGGAAGTGAGCCTTATCTGTTCGTAGGCTCTGAGACAAAAGCTCGGGGCTCGTCTAGCAAAAGCAAGAACCCTTGCTTGCTAGTTCTGTAGCTCGGCCACCAACCCACTTCATCTCGTGGAACCTGGTTTGCGTCCTCACCATGTCCTGAGAGCTGCTTATTCCCTCTGCTCCACGCACCCTGGATCCTCCTCTTCCTGGCCTCACTAGAATTTTCCTCTCTCCGTCTTTCCTGAAACGCTCACCTCTCATCTCCTGCGACAGCACACGTGGCTTTTCCTTTTCTCTGTGTCTGTTCTGTTTTCTTTGCTCTCTGCTCCACCTGTAAACGTGGCCTCCAACTCTCTTTTCTTCTTCCCTGTCAATATGTCCCCTCGTCAACGGTGCCACCTTCAAGGTGATAATTATCTCCGCACAGATGGGTGTGGGCCCTGTGTAAGGAGCCGTCTTTCCTGAGCTGCAGGCTCGTGTTTTGAATTGTTCACTAGACGTCTCCGTCCTCCTGGAACCTCACGCGTGCCTTGGCCTCTCGATATCCATCCCTCGTGTGCTGTATGTTCATTGCACAGGGCGAGCACCCGGCTCACCGTAGGCACCTGATCAGTGTCTGCGCCCACCCGTTCCCGTTCCCCAGTGAGATGAGCTTTCTTCCTCGACGACCTCAGGGCGTCTGTCAGTCACCTCCGGGTCCTTTTCCAACGTTTCCACTTCCACCTGCACCTTTCCATCGACTGTCACCACCTGCCAGTATTTCCTTTGCAACCTTCTCGTGGGCCATTCGTTTGCCTCTGTTCCCCGAGGGACCTTATTCCTGTCACACGAGTTAGACCGTGGTGTAGCCCTCGGTGGAGATCTCTGTCGCTCCACGTAGCTACCCACCTCTGAGCCGCCATGTTCTCATCCGGGAACTGGAGATGGTGCCGCCTGCCCTGTGGGTTTGTTTTGAGGACGGAATGCGATAGATAACGTGATAGGACCAGCACCTAGCAGAGCACTGGTCCTCACAGGTGTCGGTTTCTGTATTGCCCGCTAAATTCGCCATGCCGCCTTCCAAAAATACACTCCTTACTGTGCCATCTCCCTAATGAAGAACGTTCTGAGTGGAGCAAAGACCGTGTCCCCAGCTTGGAGTCTAATGCCAGCCACACTCTTGTCTCAGACCGGCCATCCGCCACGAGTCCCTTGCTCCCCTGCAGACTACTTGTCATGACCGGCCTCCAAGCCGCCTTCCCCGACCGATGGGAGCCCTGTGCTTTTGCCAACCTCAGCTTATGGCAGCTCCTTCCAGAAACTCTTTGAAACATCTGAACTAAAACCGGACTTCCCCGTGAGGTCAGACAGCCCTCCGTGCCGTGTCGATGGCACTTACCTCGCGGCGAGTGCCTTGGAGAGCAGACGTCTCATCATCCATCTCCTGTCCTCCCGCCGGGCCGCAGCCCCGGTAGTGGGGGCGGGGGCAGGGCAGCCCTCTTGTTTTCTCCTCCACCTCTTTGTAATTCCAAACCTTAGTTTGCTTTCTGGTAACTCTGACTTCCTGGACTTGGGTCCTTTCTGCCAGAGTGACATAGATTAAAGCCACTGCCGTCTTCCTCCAACGGCCTTTCAGATATTTGGCGACAACTCTATTGCGCTTCTTAATCATCTGCTTTATAAGCCAAATTCAACTCGATAAGCATTGGTTGATGCCTACCACGTGCCAGGCATTGTGCTAGCACCAAGGCGTGGGGCCCCTGTCCTGGAGGGCCACCCAGGCAGAGTGGGCAGTGCCCTCAGGGACGGGGATGTGGGCGTGCAGAGAAAGGTGGCCTCACGGGGGAGCCCATGGTTAGGGCTGCAGGGAGAACCGCGTCCACGCGCCCTTTCCTCCTGTCACCCTGTCCTCACGTCGCCCTCAGGGCGCTCACCGTTCGTCCCCAGTGAAGCCACCACCGGACACTTGGACACTTGGCTGCAGGAAGCCGAGTCTCTGTGTGCACTCTAGTGTAGGGTTTCACAGGATGTTAGTATGTGTTTGTTTCTATATGTGTCTGTGTAACTAAACTCATGAATAGAGCAAAAAATACCTTTTATCTTAAAAAATATATACATATATACATATATACATATATATACATATATACATATATACATATATACATATATATACATATATACATATATACACATATACACACATATACATATATATATATACATATATATATATATATATACATATATATATATATGGCTTCACGCAAGATGGAGTGTAAATCTAGTATGGCATTCGAGCCCCTGATTTGGGCCCTGGGTAGGAAGGGTTGCCAGCGGCCGTGTCCTTCCCACTGCCTCCCTCACAAAACCTGGAGGGTCTCTTAGCGATCCCACCGCACGCCCAGGCTACACACTATTTAAAATAATAGCTAGATAATTAAAATGCCCCCTCTGGCTCAGCTCTTAACATTTCCAGACAAGCTCCATTGAGATTACATTTCCCAGAAGCCTCTGGGTCTCAGCGTTTCAGGCCCCCGGGTATGTGTGGCCAAGGGAAATTGGGGGGGGGGGCACTGTCCTCAGAAGACTCTGCCCTTTGAGGCCCCGCTTCCTAAGGGAGATGGCATGACTGACTCTCTGATGGGTGAGGCTGGGAGAGGAGGCTGAGCTCATGGGCCCAGTCCCATCTGGGTCCGCTCTCCCTGGCCCCTCCCCTGGGCGGCCAGCATCCCTGGGTCAGGCCCAGGCCCAGGCCCCGGCCCAGGCCCCGGCCAGCATCAGGAAGCCACTAGGAGGCCCAGTTCTCATTCTTTCTCTGGCCCACCAGCGTGAGTCAGCACATCTGGGGGTGTGTGTCTGCTCCAGACCTGAACGGGGCAAATCACCCTCAAATGTCAGCGGTGGGGAAAGCATGGGTGAGCTTGATTGCGGGCAGGGGTCAAGTCACGGTTGGCACGCCTGCCTTCTCAGTGATAACGCTGACACTTCCCTCCCCGTCTACCTCTTCTCTATGCCTCTTTTCTCACTAGAGTGTGAATTCAAAGGAGGAGGAGGGGCGGGTGATGATCATTCCCCAATCTCCAAGAGAGAGGGCCGTTCCTAGTGTTGCAAGCCAGTAGGGCGTGGAGAAGGAGCTGGAGTGGGGGCCTGGGTTCGCTGGGGTCCCTACTGAGCTTCTGGGGCTCTTCTTCCAACCACCACCTTCCTCTCTGCGGAGGTTAGTTCCCGGCCTGTTGGGAAGCCACAGAGAGTCCCATTGAAAGAGTTAATATTCTGATCTCGATTCCTTCATAGAAAACTCCAGTCCCTGAGCAGGGCGTCACCCTTCCTTCCACCTGACACAAATAAGGAGTGACGTCGTACAGGTCGCGACAGGTGTTCCTAGCTCTCTGAGGACGTCAGCAACAGGGTTTTATTGACCGACCTTAGCTTGAGAATCACCCAGCGCCTCTTCAGGGCCGCATTTGATGATGCTAGGGCCTCCTCTCCCGACCTCAGACACACCACCCGACACAGGACCCCTCTGGGGGAAAAAAAGAACTTCTCAGCTCCAGAGACAATACACGTGCACGAGAAATGAGACACGACATAAGGAGAGGTGAAAGGATGGATTCGAATCCTGGCTCCTATGCTTACTGGCTGTGTGACCCTGGGCAATTAACTTAGCCTCTCTGTGTGCCTCACTTTCTTCCTCTGAGGTTGCTTTCTGCATCATAAGATGGCTTTGAGAAATCAAGAGTTAATATTTATAAAGCACCAGAAATGACGTGTGTGTGTCACATTGTAAATATTACATATCAGCATTTGATCCATATAAAGCTATATATATATGTGTGTTCAGTGACCTAGCAGTGAGGTGGCAGCCTGCAAAAAATCACTTGGGTACAGATTTTCATCTCAAAGGCCAGGCCAAGCTGACAAATGTTCCAGGCATATGGAAACATCAACCAAACCAGGTGGCAGGCTCGGCTGATCTCCTGGCTACCACCCCGAGCCTTTCTCTCTACTAATTAACATGGCATTGGCTCAGATCAGATAGGGCAGAAGCCAGAGAGATGCCTTTCACGAGCCAATTTCTTCCAGACACTTCAACAGCTGGGTCCCCAGCCTTCCACATTTAAAACCAAGGTAATTTAGAGCCGGGCCGCATATGCACATTGATGTCCAATAATGACACCTAATGGTCTCATCCACCAGCCCTCCTGTGCACGTCAGGAGGTGAGAAGCAGTGTCTTCTCTCCAGGTGGTGACAGCCAGTCCTAGAGCAGTTCACAGAGAATGGCACCTTCTTGACCCAGAACCCAACATCGTAAGATCATTTATGGAAGGACCTCAGAGATCCAATCCTACCTCCTGTGGTGTGTGCTTTGCGGGGATCACGGCCCAGAGGGATGAGGGCCATTTGCCCACTTCATGGGCAGGGAGGAGACGAGACCTGGGGTTTCCTGATTCTCGGTAGAGTTCTTTGTCCACTAGGCCACCTCCCCATCGGTGGCAGCTTTCCTTCCGTGAAGCTGGTGCAGGCTGATCTGGGCCGGGAGAGCTTTGTGATGCCAAGACAGGAGCTTAAGCTTCATGATGGGCCTACCTGACCTGGGCTGCACGCTGGCCCTGGCAAGGCGCTGTGGCTTTCCCTGCCTTGTCATCACTTAGGCAGGTGACCGACCAGAGCCCCCAGGAAGCTGTAGGGTCAGTGCTGGTCCACAGCGGGGATTGTATTACTTCAAGCATTGTCCCCAGGAAGAAGGCAGGGCAAGATCGCCCTATGCCCTGGAGGTTCTCACAGTTTGCTGCGTGGGCCATTGTCCGTCCATCTGTCAGAGAGAGCTGATCTAGAAAGCAGAGAGAAAAGAGAAGCAGGGGCAGGAAGATGGCACGCTCTACGTGACTTTACTCTTGGAAGCTCGCTCTTCACAGCTTGAGAATGTTCCTCTCTGCACAGCTGTAGACGCCACTCTCAGTTTGGTGAAGCCAGTTGGCTCTCGCTCATCCTCAGCTCTGAACCAAGGCCCAGATGGATAGGAGGAAGCCACAAAGATTCGATTGAAAAGAGGAGATGCTGCATCCTTGCTTCATCGCCTTTCTAGAACTCTCTTTCCCCACATTTAGAAAGCTCGTAGCCCACCACAGAACACCCACCTTAGATCTTTCCACCTTTTCTTTCCATGAAGCATGGCATATCCAAGGTCAGGTGGACGAAAGTGGAGGGGGCCAGTGGATGCTCTTCTGGAGGATTTTATTTTTTTTTAATGGGGACAATAGAAACAAGTGTAGTAGATAGTTCTCAGATGTTTCTGCAATTAAGTAGTTTGAGGCCTTACAGAAAAGATCAAATGTTTGTTCCGTCGCTTATGCTTTGGGACCGTTAGCAAATTATTTAACTTGAGATTACTATGGGAATGATGTAATTTATGTGCTCTGGCTACATATAATAACATAGATATGTATATATAATTTACACATATATATAAATATGAATATGTAAATGTATAGACGTAATCTCGCAGCAACCTCGAAAGGTGCAGAAGATGCAAAACATACCAAAGTGGAGTCTTGGCTCGAGTCAGGTGCCTGTGACTGGCCCGATCGCCGTGACCACAGAACGTGGCTTCTCCGGGAGAAAGAACGGTCGTGATCTTACGACAGCAGACGAGAGAGAGAAAGTCCGCTGTGCAGACTGATAGCGATACAAACACAGCTCTCACAGTTCCCTGTGCTGTCGGTGTTTCATAACCGCGTGTGGGGTGACTGTGCTCGGCACCCCACCCCCTCCGTGTCCCAGAGGACTTAGGGGGAACCCCTTCAGCGCTTACAGAAGGTCCTTGACCCCTGTTATGTGGCGATTCCCAGCGCTCCTGCTGGGGCTCCTCCCTTTGGCTCGTCCTGGTGGGGCCCCAGGCCTGGTAAGCTTGTTCCCAAGCCCTCCACTGTCATCGTGTGACTCGTCCTGGACGTCGTGACCTCTCTGAGCCCAAAGATGTGTTGCCTCGCCGAGGAGGGGCTGTCTCAGAAGTTGTATTCGGAGATTTTCCAGCCCCTGTGGTTCTGGTTCCAACAAGGTCCTCCAAGCGAAGGGCCCGAGTGAGCATTCTGTCTGCCGGGTCTCCCTGGAGAGCGCTTGCCTCCGGGCGTAGCATTTCCCTGGGGTGGGGCCGGGCAGGACGGAGGGGGCCACCGGGGCGAAGGCGACAGCCACGTCTATTCTTGCCAGAACGGTTCTTCTTCACCTTCACTTCAAGCTTTCCACTTTGAATACCGTTCCTTACATATAGAAAACGATGTTAACTCCTCTAAGCCTTTTCACATTTATGATTATCGCCCTGCAGAACAACCCTGCCGAGAGGGTATGATTCAGATGCCTAGCTTCTGTAGAAATGACGCTTCCCGAAATCCCGGGGTCCCGTTGAAACGCAAGGCGGGCGCGTTTCGGCCGTGGGCGCACCCGCGTGCGTGCACCGACCTCAGCGGTCGCCGCACGGTTTAGGAGGAGGGGAGGAGGACGGGGGACGGGGGGAGCCCGGTGTAGTCTCTACTTCATTTCCTTCTGGGTTTCAAAGTCCACATTTCCACCTAAAAGCTCCACAGCCCAGAGTTGCATCCCTCCCAGCGGTCCGGATCTGACGCTCAGCGCTGGGTGTAACACAGACACCGGTGCTGGGGGGAGTTACCGTCCACGAGAACACCAGCAAGGACGCGAGGGCGTCCCTTTAACGAATTGTCAGGTGGCCTGTTCCAGACCGTAAATGTTTTAGGGATCCAGAAAAGGTGTGGACGCTCAGCGAAGGCTTCTTGGGAGACTCAGGACGTGGATTGGCCCATGAGGGGCAACGGTGGGGGTGGCTGCAGGGACTCTGTGCAGATGGGGGCGGGGGAGGGGGTGACCACATCAGACTCTGGTCCAGGAGACGGGACAGCGGTGCTTCGATCTTAGTAAATTCCCATCACAGCACAGCACATCGATTTTAATACCTTTTACCGTTTGCTCAACCCCGTGGACGTTCGGAAAGCCTCTGCCTTCGGTGCGGGAGCCACCGAGGCCCCTGGCCTCGTGACCTAGTCTACATGTGCACCTGAGAGGATTACTGGGTTGATTGGGACGGAGTGGAAGTGAACACAGAGATGGGGGAAGTCCACGGGCTGCCCCGCAGCTGTGGCCTCCTACGGCTGCGTGTAGGCGCCTGTGGCAGCTACAGGGTCGCAAAGTCTGGAAGCACACGTCACCTGTCGGATGCGGTGGCCACGTCTGCCAGACAAAACAGCACAGCCCCGGCGGCTTCAACCAGACAAACGTCTTCCTCACCGTTCTGGCGGCTGGAAGTCCAAGGTCAGGTGTCAGCAGCGCTGGCTGCCCCAAGGCCTCTCGCCCGGGCTCGCAGATGGCCGCCCTCCTGCTGCCCGTTCCCGTGGTCCTCCCTCTGCGTGTGCAGCTGTCAGTGTCTCTTCGATGGTCCTGGTCCCGTCTTCTCGGGGGGACACCAGCCACGTTGGATCAGGGCCCACCGTAACGTCCTCATTTTAACGTGATCACCTCTTTAATGGCTCTGTCTCCAAATGTGGTCGCATTCCGAGGCACTGGGGTTCATTCCGAGGCACTGGGGTTCAGGCTTCCATATCCATTTTGCAAGGACACAGTTCAGCCCGTGACACCTGCTTCCAGATTTGGTGGCCGCCCTGTAGGTGTGTAACGACCAGGGGACAAGTTCTGTGGTAAGAATGTGGAAGCATCTGCCTTAGAACCGACGCCCACCTGTAGAAATGGGTGAGTCCCTTTCGGTGCTCGAGGTGGGATGTGACGTAGTGATGTCTGAACTTAGGACAGCCCGGTCGCGTGGAGACACAGCCTCGGAAACACAAATGCTGCTTCTCCCAGGGGGGTGTTGACATCCACGCGGCGTCTCTGCCGGGAGCGTTCGCGGAGTTTGCAGAGTGATGGATGAGTTTGTCCCAATTCGGGGCCCCATCCCTAACAGCGCGTTCTCCGGAGCCCGTTGCCACCCCCTGCCTCATCCCAGCGAACCCCTGAGGCACCTTGGGTGTAAAGCCCCACGCGACCCACCCGCCGGCTGCTGCTGATGCAACGGTGTGTAATTCAGCAGCCATTTGTACTCCCTGCAGGTCTCAGCAAAGCTCTCCAGTGCTCTCAAGAGCGAAACGCTGCCGAGGCATTTCGTGTGAGCACAGGAAGGGTTCATACCCGTCAGCTTCCGAGGGGGCCGACGCCGCTGCTGGCGGAGAAGGGGTCCTTTCTCTGTTCGCTGAGCGGCTTGCTTCCCGTTTGGAAGACGGGAGGGGGGCTGCGGGGGAGTGTCTCAGGGAGGACAGCCCTGCCACCCCCATCCAGACGGGCACTCCCGCAGTGGCAGCCCCTCAGCAACCTGCTGGGCTCGGGTCAGAACGGAGGTTCTCAGGCCCCATGGCGCCACGGCGACCACAAGCGTGAGGGACACACAGACGTCGTCCCTTGTCGCCAAGAGCGAAAAATGTCACGCAGATGGCTTTCCGGCCCTAGGAAGCTGCAGAAAGGATGCTCCAGCAAGGTTTGGGGCACAACGTGGTCCCATAAGGAGCAGCTATTTGGGAAAATGCCTGTGCGCACAATCTGTGGCTGCCCCGGACCCCGTGAGGAGCTTCACGAGGGCCTCGGTTTCCTAGGCGACGGCCTCTTGAGTTAGAGCCTTTCTGCAGCCTGGCCCGAGGCCTGAGGCTTGACGCTGTGTCTCCACAGGGTCCACTGGTGTGGCATCACCGCCACGGCTGCTCCGACACTCCCTGAAGGGAGCAGACCCGTGTCCCAGCCCTTCCCTCACTTCTGGTGAAGGCTGACGCAGCAGATGCCACACGGGGGGCTCCCTCTCGTCCGCCTCACACCCCCGCAGTCAGGGCTCGGACGTGGGCGGAGCAGGGAGTTAACCCCAGAACTCTGAGTATCGCTTGAAACTGTCTGTCTTCATAATGAACCTTTCAGGTGGTCCTGGGATAGGACCGTTGTCGGGCTGCTGATGGAGTCTTCCCTGGTGACATTTCGGGGTTGCAAAGGAATTAGCTGCCCAGCTGGGGTTTCCTAACATTAGCAACACCCGCCAAGGACCTGCGTTTCTTCGCTTCCCCTGGGTGAAGGCTCCATCCTTTCTTTCACTCTCGGGCGAGGACGCATTTCCGTGGTCGTGGCAGCGTCACCGTTTGGCGCCAGCGCGGAGAGCAGGACCGTGAGGGAACCCACAGGAAGGGTGACCAGCGGGTCCCACTCAGCCCAGGGCTTGCCAGTTTTAGGACCAAAAGTCCCACATTCCGGGGACACAGCTGCCGCTCCCACCGACTCCCAGGCCAACTGGGATGGTCGGTCACCCTGCTCGGGAAGCAAGACTCTGAAAGAGAGAAGGAGTCAGAAACTTAAGGAGAAAGCTCTGGAAATCCAGGTGTAGCCAGGGACTACCTTACACTCACTGTAATGACCTGATATACGATATCACACAGTCCGCTGAATCTGCCGTGTACTAGAGGTGGTTCAAGGCAGAGGGGAGGGAGACATGGCCAGAAAGAGCGGGAGGGGGACGCCCCTGCAGGGGACAGCGGGCCTGGTTGGAGGCGCAACTTGGAAACCCAGGGCAGAGATAATCAAGCAGGAGGAAGCTGTCAAACAGCCAGGAAGCTACAACTAGGGGGGAGACTGGAGTGTAATATTTGGCGACGGGCGACGCATTAATTAGAGATGGCAGCAGCTCGGCGGAGGTGGGTGAGGAGGCTGTGTTTGGGGTTGGAACGAGGAGCTGCCAGTCTGGGCGTGAAGCCTGTTTCGTGCCTCCCGCCCTCGCTCGGCCTCGGCTGTGCCGGGGGTGCAGGGGGCAGGGGCCGGGGGCTCAGCGCGGGCAGCCGTCCCCCAGAACGCCACTCAGCCCTCTTCCGGGCCAGTGCCCACAGGACACACAGACGGGCACGGCCAGGGTGAGGCCACGGCTTCAGGTGCAGAGCGTCATCAAAGGAAGCAGGTGCCACGTCTGAACGATCGGAAGGAAGTTATGGTGACAAAGTCCGTGGCACCCGCTGGCCGTGACATCCCTCTCACAGGCAGAGCTGGCACATAGGGACACTCGCTGGGTTCCCTCGGTGCCAGAGGGTCTCACGAGCACAGGCTCCCAGCTGCAGCTCCATGGGGTGGTGCCGGCTCCTCCGGCTGGCCCTCCTGAGCCCCGAGTCCGCGTGAAGGGGACCCCTGGCACAGAGAGGGTAATCAGACGATCGTCCCATTGCTCACCCCAGCCAGCTGCGGCTGACAGGCTGGGGCCGGCTGCCTGGAGGGCTGTGCTGAGCCGGAGACCGACGCCCCTTGCAGAACCAGCAGGAAGGAGGGTTGAGACGGATTAGCTCTTGGTGCCAGAGGCTTAAACTTGCAACTGATGGACACCACCGGACTTGGCTGTCCAAAGCATTAGTTCTCAGAACGACATACCTCAAGGTCCCTTTGCAAGTGGACAGGGCCAGTGCTTCTCACAAATCTTCAAATCCCTGGACTCCTTTCTTCAGATGACATCTCACATGGAAACAGCTCGAAGCAGGGCGAGTTCTAGCCAAAGAGAGGAGAGCTAGGAGGAGGCCATTCCAGGTGTAGGAACAGCAAGTGCAAAGGCCCTGGGGTGGGTACAGGCGTAGCTAGTTTGAGACACAGAACACTCTGTAGATTAGGGATTGCGGGGGTCCAGGTAAGAATGGGGGTCAAGGTAAGGTCAGGTAGGGAGGCAGGGTCCATTCGTAAAGCCATAGTGGCTGGGTAAGGAGTTCAGGTTTGATTCTGAGTATGAGAGGAAGCTATTGGAGGATTTTAAGCAGAAAAGAGAATTATAATCTGATTAAATCTTTAAACTATCCCTGGCTGCAATATGAGGGGCAAGAAGAGAAGGCAGGACAATTGCCCATTACTCGTGAGACATGATGGCGGCCTGGCTGGGGCAGCAGCTGTGAGCGTCTCACAAGTTACAGGTGCAGTGGGGGTCTGTGGGCACACCTCCTCGGCCCTGGCGTGGGCACCTGGGCGACCGAGGTCCACCCAGAACAGGCGAGGACCCCTTTTCTCTTACCACCTGTAGGATTTCCGTTCATCCTTCAAGACCCAGCACGACTGTCTCTATCAGAGAGCTGACTCTTACCATTTACTACTCAGTATTATTCCTTTTCCCAAAGACTGACAGGTGTGGGAGGGACGTATAGTCACCAGCTCTGGCTCCCTGACTTTACAGATGAGGGGTCCGAAGGCTCAGAGCTGCTCCTGAACTCGAGTTCCTTCACCCCCACTCTTGTGCTGTTTCCACCTCACCCTCAACCTTTCATTTATGTATGTCTCAGATCCCCAGCTAGAGAACAAGCTTTTTCTTTTTTCCTTTCGTCTTTTTGTATGAGATTTAATTAAAGATTCTTAAGAGCAGGGACCGTATCTTCTCCAGTGATCTCCCTCGCATCTAGCGTAAGGCTGGGCACAGACATGGAAGTTCAACAACTCTTTGCCGCCTGGCCCTTCTGCCCGCCACGGAGCTCACCGCCACGGGGATGGGTCCGTCCGCACCCCACCGCGGTACACCTGCCCCCTCCCCCCCCCGTGCTGACCTGGCATCGCTCGCTGCGCCCTGGCGCCCCACTGCTCTGACCTGGTGCCCCACCGCTGCGACCTGGCGCCCCACCACTGCGGTCCCCGCCCGCGGTGCACCTGCCGCTTCCCACGGCCGGGGCGGAGCACGTGGCGGAGCCTCGCTCCGGAGGGACGGGCGGGGACAGCATTCCTCTGATTGAATTGTTACACTCCGACTGCGATTTGTCTTGGAGTCTAATTGGAATTAGGCCCAAGCCCCAAGCCAGGGCGGAGGGGCGCGGTGCGTCTTACGACGTGACTGTGCCTCGTGACTTTGCCTTTCTCGGAGCCTCACTGGCCTCTCAGTCAGTGTTCACGAGAAATAAAACGGCAGAGTCCACAGACCTGGCCCCCGAGGCGAGAGGGGGCCGCCAGACTCGCCCAGAGGACCACTGTGCCTTCGGCCGAGGGAAGGAGGCTGCGGTTCCCAGGGCCGTCACATTTCCTGCCCTTGGAGATGTGTTTCCTGGCAGACGCATTTAAACTCGGTGTCAGCTCCCTGGGGAACCCCAGTGAGGTGGGGTGGTGGCGGGGAGTGGGGAGGAGGCCACTGCACTCCACCCTCCCCAGTTAGTCCCCGGGCCACAGGGTCCGAGAGTCGAGTTCATCACTGAACAGAAACCTGGGTCAGGCGGGGTCCCCGCCCATCCACTGTCCCCTGTCTCCCCCAGTGGTGGCTGGAGGGCGTCATTCTTTCAGGTGTCAGAACCTGCTGTTTCCGTGACAATAACAGCGTACTGTTCACTCAGCCGCCTTGCTGACGGCCTCCCACGTGCCTGCACGCGTTCACTTCCGATCATCAAAGCCCGTTTTCAAACGGGAACCTGCACG
>PVKZ01007486.1:0-22604 GCA_004027375.1 Macroglossus sobrinus | reverse complement strand
AAAGAAAGAAAGAAAGAAAAAAAAAAAAAAAAAAAAAAAAAAAAAAAAAAAAAAAAAAAGAAAAAAAGAAAGAAAAAAAGAAAAAAAGAAAAAAAGAAAGAAAGAAAGAAAGAAAGAAAGAAAGAAAGAAAGAAAGAAAGGAAGGAAGGAAGGAAGGAAGGAAGGAAGGAAGGAAGGAAGGAAGGAAGGAAGGAAAGGAGGGAGAGAGGGAGGAATGGAGGGAGGGAGGAAAGAAAACTGAATATACAGTAAGCTTTCAATTACATAAACTATATTGTATATAAATATCTATAATACATGACTATAGTACTAAGAAGGAGAAGGAGGAGGAGGAAGAGAAGGAGGAGGAGGACAAGGAGGAAGAGGACAAGGAGGAGGAGGAGGAGGAGGAGGTGGAGGAGGAGGAGGAGGAAAGCTTTTAGTTGAGCTTTTGCTCTGTGCCAGGTACTGTACTAAAGGCTTTAACCCCAAAATGAACATAAGTGAGGGGGAAAAAATGAAGCACAGAGAAGTTAAATGATGTGCTAAATGTCACAAAGCCAAGAGTCTAAGCTGGTATTTGAACTCTTATCTGGAAGACTCCCACCTCTACTGAGAACCACTGAGGCTGAGGAGAGGGCCAGGCATGGTCTTAGACCACTGCCCCACTGCCCCACTGGCCCACACCTCTGGAGAATCTGTGGGCTGTGTAGGAAGACTGTGGAGATCCTCATGACTGCCCTGATAAATAGTCCCAGAGAACCCCCTCTGACCATCCCCCACCCCGGCTAGTCCAGACACCTCATCTCTATTTGGCTGCATCTGCCTATCCCCTAATCCCTAGTCCTTGGAGTAAATCAATGTTTATATCCAAAGGGCCATGCTGACAGCTAGGAGATGCATGGAGATGGACAGCCTTGTGAATGTCTCAAGGCCCAGGCCCCGCTCATTAGAGCTGCTTTCGCATCCATCACCTTCAGCAAAAGCAAACATCAAGACAGGAGGATCTGGGAACCATCACTCAAGGGCTCTTCAAATAGGGAAGGAGGGAATGTTCTTTCCCTGATTTGTTGATAAATCTTTTATTTAATGCATCCATTTCTGGTGCCTCTGCCCTGCCTGGGCTGCCCACATCTCTCCTCATGTAGCCTGGGGCTCTTGGAAAATCCATGGCCCATCTTGGCCTGTCAGCTCCCTCACACAGGGAGAGGAACCTCGTGATGCCCCCGTAGGTTTTATCCTCCCCTCCCATGACTATGCAGCCATCACATCCACCCCTTGTTTTGATGGATCTAGATGCTCTGATATGAAATGTGGTGCAGCAGCCTGAGCAGGGGAGGGAGGCTTCTTGGAAGACGGGGAGAGAATAACAGAATAATTCTTCACCGCCCCCAGCTCTTCTTGTCCGCCCTGCATCCACCTTTACCATCCACCCCTCCATTCTGTGGGGACTTGGGCCAGCATCCATAATGGGAGCATGCTGGTGTGCTAGCCACGGGAGTCAGGCCACCCAGACCTCTTCCCCAGCATTATCTCAGAGCCATCCAGGCCCCATTTCTTGTAGCTCTTAGCCTGTACCAGAGGCACAGGTGCAGGCAGACATTTGGGTGTGTGTGCATGTGTGTATTTTCCTTTACAAAGCATTTTTTTTTATTTATTCTCCACATCTCTGCAAGGTCATAGGATTTTATTAGCTCCATAGATGAGAAAACTGAAGTAGAGAGAGACAAGCTGTTTTTGTATAGAGTTACACAGCTAGTTAAGTAATGGACATTGGACTCTAACTCAGGGTTGACTGATACATACTCACTGATTTTCTCTCTGTCACAAAATGGATCCTGGAAAGATAGACACTGAGTGCCGTTGGGGATAAGAGATGTTTATCAGGGATCGACAACTGTGAAAAGAAGGGGAAGGAAGCAGGACTGGAGGGAAAAATGTCAAACCGCGATGCAGGTCTGATGACACCTCTGCCAATCTGGTCCAGCAGGGAGGAGTGAGTAGAGAAACAAATGGCTAAGCCATCAGGGTATCTGAGCAGGCCTCTCCCCCACATCTGTCACAGTCTACCCTTTGTGCTGCTCGGTTCCATTTCTCCATTTGGGAAACACTTAGGGAGCGTCTTCTCGAACATTCTGCTGGCCCCCTCTTTCAGAAGGCAAACTGAGAAGGAGGAGGTCCATGGGACGAATGCAGCTATCACCACTGGATTGGGACTCAGCTATAATTGATGCTCATCATCTCCTTCCTCCTCTGTCCATTCTAGATTTCTCGTACCCTCACTCTGGTGGTTTATGTGATAATGTGACCCAGGTTCTCCTCTCTAAGGGGCCTGATCTTCTGGTAGCCATGCTCTTCTCAGGCAAGGATGCCCATTTACAGCCTTAGTTTGTCAAGAGAGCATCGAAAGGTGCCCAGCTGAATCATCTAGGTTTCACACATATTCCTCCCTGCCCCCACTGCACTGGAGCAGGCCCTACCCTGTCTCATCAGACTAACTGATCTGAGTCAATCACCCTTCTCCAGATGGTGACCCTCCCCACTCACACCCCCATTCTTGGCCTCTATTCCCTGGATATGAGGATTCTAAGGTCCCTAGGCAGCCATCATAGCAAACAACCCAGAAACTCTTTCTGTGATCATTGGCACACGTGAGTCCTTTGGAGAGCAAGACATCTAATCCCATAGAGCCCAGCCTTGAGGGGTGGGGATCACCAGTCCCCCAGGGTTTCTCTGGGAATAGTGGTAAGTGGGACCTCTTGGGCTTCTACCTGTTGTTTCTCAAACCCTTGTATTCTTCTTATTAGGGACACAGCCTCTTATAAAGGGCTTTGGTTCACATACTGCCTCCTGCAGGACGGAACCCCGTCCTCACAGAACATTCCCTTCCAAATGGCACTTTAGCTGAGCCTGCAGGAGAGCATTCCAACACTCTGGAAGGTTAGCAGCCTCTGGGTGGGCCATCTGTGATACAAACAGGTCCCTTGCTCATAAGCCTGCTCCTGCACCTCTTTCACAGTAGAGCAGGTCCCCTGGTCTGACACACTATTATGTAAGTCCCCAAGCCAGTGGATCAGACACTCCCTAAACTCTCAGATGGTGGTTTTGGCTGAGACCTCAGAGGAAGGACAGACAACCTCCACCAGGAATATATATCTGCTCCTGTGAGAACAAGCCACTGGCCTTTCCACATGTGAGGGCCCCAGTGTGGTCAACTTGCCAGTTGGTCCCCTTGTGAAATGGTGCCAATTTCAGGAGCTCAACAATGGTCTGTGGTGCTTGCAGGTTGGTTTTGCAGCAGCAGCAGCAGCAGCAGCTATATCAGCCTTGGTAAGTGGTGTACATACCATTGCTCCCATGCCTGGCTTCCATCTCTCTTTGCCAACACCAGGGTGGCCAGTGGCCAGTGTTAACTGTTGAGACACTTCATTTACTTTGCCCTTTAGTGTCTTTTCTTTGAGGGATGGTCACCGCTGAGCATGAACAAAGACTTGAGCAGTTATTGAGTATTTCCTGTGTAAGTGCCGAGTTTTATATCTATTCATTCATTTAATATGAGATAGGAACTCTCACCAACCCCATTTTACAGATGGGAAAACTGAGGCACAGAAAGTGTCAAGCGATGTATTCAAGGCTACTCAGCTAGGGAGTGAAAGAGCCAGGGTTCACATGCAGACATCTGGCTCCACGGCCAGGGCTCTGATTTAGCCGGTCACATGGCTTCTCTGAACACCCAGTGAGATCCGGGTCCTTTCTCTTGCTTTCCCAGGAAGTGTCTCAGCCTGAAATGAAATGAAAACAGACACAGAGTAGGAGAAGGTCTCAGTCATCTGAGAGAGGTCATCAGTATATCCTCCCTTACGTGGGCTCAGCCAGGCCCCAGTTACTCAGGAATAAGGATGCCTGTGATTCAGCCTTATGGGGCAGAACCATTACACTTGGGGGTACAGTGTCACCTTGTGAGACACATTGAGCATCTACTATACACCAATTCCTGTGCTGGGGAGTCAGAAATGAACAAAAACAGAATCTTCTTTACCCTTCAAGATTCATAGTGGCGGAGGATAGGGAAGAGTCAGGTTTAAAATGACACCCCTGGTGGGTTTCATAAGGCAAAGTAAATAGAACCCATAAGAGCCTGTAATGATAGTTTTGAACCAGCCAGGGGAGTCAGGGAGGGCTTCCCAGAGGAGGTGATTCTAGGATCACCATCAAAAGCCTGCAATTCACTCACGTTGCTCAGAACCACCTTGTGGAAGGGAATGGAATGACAACTGGGTGTCTGGACAAAACGATGGTTAAGATCCCTAGAATTCTAAAATCCTGTGATTCTGACTCAACATTTTATAATTTTAAGATTCTATTCATTGACGATAAGACAGGAATTTCAGATCTTGGGAGTCAAGGACTGTTGGGTTCTAAGGTGCTGAGATTCTCAGATTTGAGTCTTTTCTGCTGGAAAAATGCCAGTCAGAACATTCCATGGGCCGGAAGCTGGCTTTCTCCCTTCCTGGGCCCCCAGCCAGGCCCAGAATCCAGATACATATGCAGTTCTTTGTGGCTTAGAGAATGTAAATTTATTCTGCGGTTCCATCATAAGGCACTCACCTTATCTGCATGTTTCAGTCATCAGAATAAATATTAGGAGACAAGTCTGTGGAGATTTTCTGTGTGTACATGAGTTAAATCCTCCAGCCAGTGGTTAATCCAGGCAGGGATTTCTACAGAAACGCTTTTCTTATATTAATTACAAGGAAGGGTTGGTAAGCTGGCCTCTATTACTATCTGAGAAGAGCTCCTGTCTCCTGTGGAAGGGACTGAGAGGGGCCTTTGCATGCAAGGGCTTTGCCTGAGGCAGGAGGGGGCAGGAGGAAGAATGATCCCCAGCAATTCTGGGCCATGTGTGTGTATGGATGGCCCTTCTCTGGGAGCATCTGGGAGTCTCTTTGTGAACCCATGGTTCTGGGTTCACAGAGGCTGGTGCTCTAGGAAACTTCCAGAGAGGTAGGAGGGGAGGGCAGCCCCCACCCTGGGTCAGACACTGTGCTGGGCACTGAGTGGGCTCCAAATTCAGACAGAAAAGCTAATCTCAGCTCCCTGCTCATCTGCTCAGCCATATGACCTCAGAGAAGCCACTTCACCTCCTGGGATTCAGTTTCTTCAAAGTGACTGATGGTTCTACCACCCCATCCACCTGATGGTTCTGAGGATTAGAGGGAACCACAGGTGCCAGGCACCTGATTAGCGTCAATCCCAGTAAATGCTCCCATAATGCCTACAGGGGGCAGGCACCCCTGGAAGCACTTCACAGAGATTTGCTCTTCACCCAGCCCAGTGAGGAGGTCTTGTCATTATCCCACTTCACACATAAGAAAACTGAGACAAAAGGAGGTTACGTAATTTGCCCAACATCAATGGCAGAGGCAGGATTTGCAATCAGGCAGTTGGCTCCCAAATCCGTGAACTTAAACATTACATTTAAATTCTTCCAACACCTATCCTAGCTGGATGCCCAAGAATGGGTCACGTTTTAGCACTGGTACCCCAGGATCTGACCCACCTTCTGCTGTGACTGATGCTCAGGTTATAGCCAGGCAGCTGCGAAATGCGATTGATTGATGTCTCCAGGCCTTTGTCATGCTGTGCCCTCTCTCTGGACACCTTTTCCCCTCCCTGCCTTGTCCATCAGCATTCACTGAGTTTGGCTCTTGTCCTAGGCTCACATTCCAGGAGGGAAGACAAACCCTGTGATACTGGTATTATTATCTCATCTTAGAGGAACAAAAACTCTCATTCATTACTTTGTGGAAATGCAAAATGGTACAGCCACTTTTGGAAGACAGTTTGGCAATTTCTTACAAAACTAAACATACTCTTTCCATATGATCCAGCAGCCGTGCTCCTTAATGCTCACCTAAAGAAGGTGAAAATGTGTGCCCACACAAAGCCCTGCACACGGATATCTGTTCATAATTGCCAACATTTAGGAACAACCAAGATATCTTTCAGTAGGTGAATAGATAAATAAACTGTGATACATCCAAGCAATGAAATATTATTAAACAGTAAAAAGAAATGAGCTATCAAGCCATAAAAAGACATGGAATAAACTTAAATGCATAATATTAAGTGAAAGAAACTAATCTGAAGATGCTACACACAATATGATTCCAACTATATGACATTCTGGAAAAGGCAAAACTATGGAGACAATAAACGGATGAGTGTTTGCTGGATTGAGGAGGAGGCAGACGAATTGGCTGAACACAGAGGATTTCTAGGGCAGTTAAAACACTTGATATGATATTATAATGATGACTATATGTCATTATACATTCATCTAAACCCATAGAATGTACAACACCAAGAGTGAACCCTAAGGTAAACTATGAACTTTGAATGATCATGATGTATTAATGTAGGTTCATCCTTTGCAAAAAATGTACCATTCTGGTGAGTAATACGTTGATAATTGGGGAGGCTATGCATGTGTAAGGGCAGGGGGTATGTGGGAAATCTCTGTACTTTCCTTTCAATTATATTGTAAATCTAAAACAGGTCTAAAAATTCATCTTAAAAAAAAACAGGCAATAAATGTAGAACCATATTAATACAATAACATGGCAGGCATCACTTAAATTCTTTTTACCTCTTCACTTTTAGAATTATGAACAACTGCCCAGTTCTTATTGATTATCAAACCTTTATAATTGATGGCCAAATGGAATTAATTGACCACAGTGAAGAAATTAATTGAACAGAGTGAAGTGTTCCACAGTTCAACCAAGGTGAGATGGGAATGGGGAAAGTCTGTAAAGGAAATACCAGCCACATAGACACAGGGGGTCATTGTCCCTCAGTGGTTTTCATGGGGCCTCCATCTAGGCTGGGGTTCAGGCCACCATGCTTGCTCACCAGCACCATGGCTCCAGCCTTCTGTTTTGCCAACTCCAATACCATCTCCCAGCTCTAGCTGATAGGTAGGAAGAGCCTAGACCAGCACCTGGTAGGAAAAGATGCTTGAGCACTGACTATTCTCATGACAGGCCATGACTATAGCGGGGTCCTTACACTGGGAGGTCCACAGTCAGGGAAAGAGCCAGTCACAGAGACAAAAAACAGAGGGATGTCAGATCAGCACTCCCAAGCACTTCCTCGTCCTGCCCCCATTCACTCCCAGGAGCTGGTCAGGGCAAGATGTTCACACCCTACACCTGACCCCCAGCCCTGCTCGTACAGATGAGGAAACTGAGGCTCTGAAGGTGGTGCAGCCAGTGGGCTGAAAGCATGAGGTCTAAGATCCAACAGACCGGAGCGGGCACTACTTGCTTCTTTGGGACCTGGGATAGTGACTCAAACTCTCTACACCTGTTTCCTTGTCTGTAAAATAGGGATGTTTTTGGTACTTAGCTCATGCAGTTGTTGTGCTGGATTAAACTATATACATTTATATGAACGACTTGGCACATAGTATGTGGCTCAATAAAGTTAGTTAAAAGAATGATAACAATAAGTACTAATGTTATTTTAGTAAAATGACTTGGCCTCGCTTTAGATCTATGGCCTGTTTGCAGGGTAAATCTGATGCCAGGTGACTGCATCAGCTGTTTTTTTCTGTTTTTTTTTTGTCTCTGCCATGACTATCAGGGATCTCAGATCTTGGCTCTATGATCTCAAGACCATTTCATTTCATTTCTAAGTGAAATGATTGGTTTTACCCAATATATACATGGTCACAAGTTTGTGAGTCTTCATTTATTAGAAATCATTTCTTTCTGCCCCTTGTACTCAGATTCCTTGCTGAGAGCTTCCCACACTCAAGTATGGGGGCTACGTTGCTTAAAGAAATTATAATGTGGCCTTTTTTAACTATTAATAAATAATTGATTTATCTTATTATGGAGTTGACACTTTCAACATGTAAAAACATTAGTTTGTAAAACCTCACAATTAATAATGTTACTTTCTACAATTTACATATTTGCACTGACCATGCTCAGAATGGCTGTTATGAGAAGTACATAGTGGAGAGCAGAAGAGATGGGTTCCTGTTCTGAGCTGTTTATATCTTCATGGGGCTGGGAGATGGGCAATAGGGATAGAGATAAAAATGGAGAGTCATGTGCGAAGGCCCAGAGGTAAGAAGGGGCATGACACAGAAGAGGAGCTGAAGGAATTAAAGAGAAATCTAGGTGCTACAGAGGGGTGACTGACAGGGACATGTCAGGGCCACATCTGATGTGGCCTGAAAGCCCTCATCAGGGTCCTGTTCTTTATCTCAAATAGCGGGCAACCCAAAGGCTAGAATACCTTGATCTCAGAGTTAGGGGCAATTCTTATGAAAAATAAGGAGAGGCAGTCCAGAGCTCACAGCATAGACATGGCCACTCAACTTGCCACTGAACCCAGACCCCAAAGCCAAAATCGATGGCTCACATCATCTCCCACCCAGACAGGGGCTCCAGGCACAACGGTGAGAGTCACTCTCCTAATGCCACTAGCACCTACTCAATGTCAGATATGAGTGAGAAACCCTCTTAACGAAATAAATATTTTTTTAAAAAGACAAATTGGCAGGCCAGGATGTGGGAGAATGTGGTGTCCCTGCCAGTGTTGGAATGTCCCTCAGCGGTTTCACCATCTTGTCTGGATAGAGCGGGAGTCCAACTTCGCTGTGCCTCTGCAGGATGATTTATGACCCTAAGGGCAGAGGAATAGAGCATAAACATACCTGCACCTCCTAACACTGTGCACAGACTCTCAGAAAAGCCAAGCCAGTCCATGAAGTTCATTGCTAAATTACATTGATTTTAAATGCATCGCCCAAACTGAGCTCACTCATTTGAGAGATGTTAACAGTTGACAATTTTATACCAACAGATTACATTGATCTTTTTTTTAATTTTATCGAGAACCTGTGACAATCTCACCCCAGGCAGCAGTGACATCAGGTTAAAGCCTGTCCCTCAGCCCCAATCAGGCCTGGGGAGACCCTCATTTACTGGCCCCTCCAGAGCCAAAGGGGCCCTTGAGTGAGAACTTTACTCCATAGACTTAATTTTATAACCCTCCACCCAAGTCCATGCCTCCTGTCTGGCCCACCCCTCCCTTATCTGTTCCAAGCTTGGAATTCTGGACCAATCAGTCCCAGGCTGGGGGTTCATCTGGCAGCTAAGGCAGAAATAAGAGAGCATCTGTTGTGGGTCAGGAGAGTGAGTCCTGGTCCCTGTTCTGTCACCAAATCTCTGCATGACCTTGAACAGGTTATAGCCCAGCCCTGCGCCTTAATTTCTCAACTGAGGGTGTTTAACAAGATGATCCACCTAGTTCCTCTCCATTCTAGTGGTCCAAGAATCTATGATTCTGTGTGGGGAGGTCTTGCTTAGGTATCTGGAAATAAATGACAGTGTCTATTGATGATGGTCTCTATTTGGAAGGTGAGAAAGGAAAAAACAATGTTAGCCTAATTGTGAACCATAATCAAAAACAAAAAGACAACACACGCTGGCCACCACTGACCTGACAGAGGAATATTTTTGGTCCCACAGTGACTAAACTCCACTAAACCAAGATGGTGTGCCAAGATGATAAGAACTCAGTCCCAACTCTAATATGCAGGGTTCAAAATTAGCTGAGCCAGGGAAAAGGAATGAAGCCCCTACTTGATGTATGAACCTGGAGGAAGATGGGTCAGGGAGAAGGGAGGCCTGGCTTTTGATGACAGGACACGGTTGGAAAGAATGGGAGTGAGCATATAAATAACAGCAGTATTAGTAACAGCTAATAGGTATCATGTGCCAGCCTCCTTGTCAGAGGTCTTTGTGAAGCAGCTAGCCCAGGGCCCAGCACACAATAGGTGTCCATGCTGGGTAGACTGATTAATTCAGTAACCACCAGTGAGGCCTATTTTTGATCACGCTGAAAGGGTACCTCCTCACATATCTGCCATGTGCAGCCCAGCTCTCAGGGAACTTCTAAGAATGATGAGATTAGAGGAGAAAGTGGACAGGCCTCCCCACAGCACAGCAGCATTCACAAATGCCCACCCGCTGCGTGTGCGAGGCTGCCCCTTCACACTGCCAAGGCCAGACTTTGTCTTCACATCTTGAACATGGCCATAACACAAGCATCTCTGAAAGGCTTAGAAGAAATCCCACCTGTGCATCCCTGCCCATTCAGGCACCTCTCAGGCCCCGGCTCTGATAACTGCTCTGTTGCCATCAAGGCCCAGCTGTTTTCATAGGGACTTTAAATAACTCCCCTTGCTGCCAAGAAATTTATGTCCTGCAGGGACATGTGCAGCCGCCAACAGACATCAAGAGAAGTTCAAGGCCTGGAGGCTGTTGGAAAATAACCACGAAGTGCCCTCCCTGTTTTTCTATCCTACAGCGTATCAGCTTCTAAAGACTCAGCAGGTATCACCTCAGAGCAATGGGTCATGGGCAGGACTCTGGGCACCAAGAGAAAGATCAGACACCTTCCTGTGTTTGAGGGAGTCATAGTCAGATGAGGGAGACAAATACACCAGCAACACACATCATCTCACCTGCAAAAAACCAGACTAGAGGTCACAACAGTGGCTGGCATTCCGTGAGCAGCACCTCCCGTATACACCTCTGCTCATTTAGTGCCTACTCTGTGCTGGGCCCAAAGCCACGTGATTCACAGAGCTTGTCGCTAACTCTTGCAACCACAGTCCCTGCTATAAGGACAGTTAATCATTCCCATTTTAGAGATGAGGACTCTTAGGCTCAGAGAAGTTGAGGAGCTCACTCGGGTCACGCAGCCAGAGAGTAGAGTTGAGTGAGTGTGTGGACAGCCAGCATCATTGCAGCTGGGGTGGACCCAAAGCAGGTCTGGTCAGTGGATCTGGTGGTCAGAGCCTGGAGAGGGTGCTAGATTGCAGGTGCATTGTCTCCTTCTGATTGTGGAGGTTCCTCAAGATCATTTGCACGAGCCCAGCTGAGTTTGGTTGTCACAGCCTAGCTGCCAAGCAAGAGGCAGGAAACAAATTTACTTTGCTTATTTTTCTTCTTTTCCCTACCCCCACCTCACCTTTCCCCACTCTTTATCTACGTGGTTTAGCTAGGGCTGAGACCACACTTGGCACCAAGGGTGAGCATGTGACTCAGGGTTAACCAATCAGTAATTTCTTCCTCTGGCCATTGTGACTCAAGTTGGTCCTATTAGAATCAGACCACAGTTTTTTTTTCTTGTTTTTTTTTCTAAAAAATTTAAGAGTACCTAAGTTGATCAGTATGAACCAGAATTTCTGGCGATATCTTGAGAACAGCCTGCCTGAGATATTGAGAGAGAGAGATAGACTGACAGACTAGCAGACAGACAGACAGATACAAACAGAGAGACAGAGAGAGACAGAGACAGAGAGACAGAGAAACCACACGTGTGCCCTGATCACACTGACTTTGAGCCCCAAGAAGGTGGACAGCACCTCCTGCCTTGCTCCCCGATGTATTCCCGGCACTGGAATGCTGCCCAGAACAAAGCGGTTGCAGTTGTTGGAGCCCCCTTGAGTCAAGACAGGCCTGGAGCTGGCAACACCCCCCTTCACCCCAATTCCCTGAACAAATATATTGTCTTTTCTACCTAAACCAATTTGAGTTGAATGCAATCATAGCTCAATAAGCCCTAATCCTGCACTGTAGCTCCCCATTCCCACACATCTGGAGGAACACAGTGCCCAGCACGTGATAAGTGCTAAGTAATATTTGCGTAGTCAACAAAGAAGAGAATGAACTTGGCCATTTCTCCTTCCTTTGCCCCTCACCCTCTCCACTTCCCTGAGAGCTACACCCATTCTTTCAAGCTGCAGAGGGCCTAGTTGGACCATCAGTCACAGGTATATAAAGGGAGCCTGATGAACAACGAGCTGCCTTTCCCCACAGCAGCAGCAGTGTCTGCTCACTGTGCCCTTGGAGGATGGCTGGGCTCAAAGAAGTGGTCAGTTCCTGTGTAGGAGCAATAACCCCAGGACATATTAAAAATTGGCTAAGAGTGGCCAGACTGGGACCAGGACCCTGCTCTCCTGGCCATTGGATGCTGGAATAGAAGGATAATAAAGTAACTGCATACATTCACATAGACAAGCCCACAAGGACTAGTGAGCCAGTTGAAGGAGGCTGAAATCCTGCCATGTGACCTGGGCAAACTACATCCTTTCCCCGGGTCTGAGGTTTTTCATCTGCAAAATGGTCCAGCTAACAGGGCTGTTATAAGAAGTAAACAGGGTAAGGATTTGGCTCAATGACTGGTACGTAGCAAGTGCACAGTAAATAACCATGCATTATTAGCCCAATTCTGCTCTGTCCCTGCATCCTAGGCTTCCAGGAGAAGGTTGACAGAAAGCTGCCTAGAATTTCTGGAGGAGCAGAGACCCAGGGTCTCCATGTTCTACTAGACACTGGCTGCCTGAACATGTGTCACTCATGTGGGCCCTAGGATGCCCAGAAAGGCTGGGCACTCAGCAGAGCACACCGAGGTGGGGCTGGGTCCACAGTGACAGGATGATGTTCCTGACATTTCCACTGGACACTGTGCTCTAACCATAAGGTATGTTCTGTAACGATACCTTAATTTCCATCACCATAGAATGCATGCATGAATAAATGCATAAATGAATGAATGAATGAATGAATGAACAAATGCATTTAAATACCTCATTTTACATGGAGAAGATGGAGTCCCAGATAAATCAAGTGATTTGCCCAAGATTACACAGCTGAGGAAGGTAGAGCAGGTCCAAATCCTAACCTTCTGTCACTGTCACATAGCTTCATTCCCCATCCCCAAAACCCTGTCCTGCAGAGCATGGGAAAGGAGTAAGAAGAGGAAGAGGCCAGTGTGAGCTGGAGGCACAGGGAGGAGGACAAACTGCAGAACACGCAGGGAAGAGGAGCAGCCTGCAGTTTGCTGCTTCCTGATCTTCAGGCCTCTGGGTCTGGAATTCTCCATGAGCAGGTTCAAGATCTTCCTTGAGCAAGTGCTCCAGGAACCTCTCTACCTCAGAGCAGGTAGAGCTGCTCCCTGGTGGGTTAGAGGCAGCTCCCAAAAAGGGAGTGGTGGGCAGGGCAGATCAGGGGCACCTGAAAATGTTCTGTCCTTTTGGTTTCTGTCCCCGGTGCTCCTGATTGGGAGTGAGGATGGCTGTGTCCTTGTCCATCTGTTGAAAGGAAACAGTGGTCTCACAAGCATTCTGATGGGGCCATTAGACCACATTGTATAAACCAGTTGGCCCCACCAGACACAATCCCTGGAAACTGTCTCATCAGCCTGAGAACTGCATAGCCCTCCAGCCCTGGGATTGCCCTGCGAATTCCCCATGCAAGCAGCAGCCTGCAAAGGTAAGAATCGACCATTATGTCCACAACCAGGAAATTAGCTCGTTTTCCTTCTGTTCTCTTCTGAAGCCATGGTGACAGCCCATTTCCCCATAATTAGCCTGCAGAAGCAAAGCAACACCACACGGCATGAAAACACACATCAGCTCAACTGCTCTGTGGGGCCTTCTCCATGTGCTGGTGAGCTGGGGCAGCCGGGGCTATATGGGGAGCCAGACACCCGACTGCGTGGGAGATGCGTCCATTCTCTGCCCTGGCTGCTTTCCAGAAGGGCTTGGAAGCTGAGTCAGTGATTCAGCCTCTAAATCTCAAGTCCCATTTACCTCCTGTGGGCCTTTCTTTGACAAACGGTTTCTGATGCAACTTAGCTGAGGACTCTAAGGGGACGCCTGGCTATGGGGAGACAGACTTTTGCTTCCAAGGGTCTGCCTGTCTTGGAGGAATAAGTATGCTAATAGAGGGAGGCCCAAGGGTGGGACAATAATCTTTGCATTATCAATGCAGATTCCCTTTCTGCCCCCACCCAAAGGTCCTCATGAGAGAGCTAGAGTCTGGAGGGCAGGTGGGGTCACATCTTCATCTTCTGGGGTCTCCCCTCCACACAGGAGGCTCTGGGATGCTTCCCTGGACCAGAACCTTGCGGAACTCACAACAGAAGCTGAGGAACACTGGATGGCAGGAAGAAGGAGGTAGAGAAACTAAAGGGTCCTGTTTCGGAGGCACGACTAGAACTGGAGGCAGAGAATACACTTGGGAGTGAGGAAATCAGAAAAGATTCAACGTTAAAAGTGGTCACACGATGACCTGTGACATTTTGCTTAATCAGAAAGAAATTGCTCTGCACCTCAGGTAGACTGGGAGGTTTCTGGAGTAGAACATTTCTTATATTTCTCACGTTTCATTTGTGCTGAGCTGGACGCATTCCAGATTCCAGGAGCCAGAGAGAAACCCCAGCGCCAGGGGCCTGGGAGAGAGCACAGGCTCCGACCTGGGGTCTCAGCACCATCCTCTCCTCACCAGCCTTGTGAATGCCCATGAGTTCCCATCTAGTGAACAATCTTCCTGTGTCCCAGGCCTGGGGGGACCAGGGTGGGTGATGGACACAAGGCTGAGGACACAGGGCCTGTGTGTTGTCAGAGCTCAGGAAACCTATGTGGGTTGAAATGGCCAGAATATGAGGTCTCAGAGTCACTGACTCATCTCCTCTCCCTCACTCCTCACTCCTGGCTGAAGGTTAAAGCTGCTCCACCAAGCACATTGTCCAAGGACTCAGAGATAGCCCTGGAGGCCCACCCTCTTTCCATGACCTCAGATTGCATTTCTAGGTCCCCAGGCACCCTCTGCAGCCATTGGGGTCATATTCCTATGGGACTGAGAAGCTTCCTGGCCATGTCACAGGACCTAAGTGCTAAGCCCAGCCAGGCCTCCAAGCTCTTCTTCCTCCAGGCCCTGACCCATCCCTGCTCCCTGAGGGCAGATTGATCCCAGCAGGCCCCTTCAGAGCTGGGTAACTTGACTTCACACCTTTCATACCCCATTATACCTTTCTGGGGCTGCAGTCCACCCAGACCCCCAGGGTTATTGTGAGGGTGCAGTGAAGTCATCTGCATAAAGCTGGGGCACTTGGGCAGCATGGTGGGGATGTACCTGCTATTCTCTCTGCGGGAAATTCTTCCCACTCTGCAGCTCCCTCCTCCTTGGGCACATCCCAACCCCTCTCCAAGTTTCCCCCCACCCTCAACCTCCCCAAATCTGGCATTTGTTTCTCATTATCATTTTTTCATTTGCAGCACTTTTCATATCATGTAAATTTTTGTGATTGTTGTTCATTTACTTGTTTATTTCGCTGTTTCTCCAACTGTGCTCAAAAACTCCCTGAGGGTGGGGTCCTATGGGTCTCATTCATGTCTGTGTCATGCTCAGCACAGAGCCTGGCACCCAGAGGATCTTAATATGCACCTGCTGGATGAGGGCTGGATAAGGAGAAGGACTGGGTTGTATCACTCAGGACAGGTGAGGTGCTGTAACAAATAGCCCCACATCTCAGTGACTTCACCCAAGAGGAGCCAATTTCTCTTCCACATGTTATTGGTCCAGGGATCTCCCCCAGCGAGGCACCTTCTCTAAGCAGTGATACAGGAATCCAGCAACTTCCATCTGTGATGGTGTCATCTACACACATTGCCTCCAGAGTCACCAGAGAAGGGGACTGAGTGAGGTTAAGGTCACCAAGTCATCAACCAGCTCAGCCCATATCATTCTCACCCCACATCCCATTAGCCAGAAGTGCCACATGCCCCCACCGGGATGCCCAGGAAACTGGAAAATGTTGGCCCAGGCTGGGCAGACAATCCCAGCACCAATCCTGCTCTGTGGCAGTATAAATGGTGGCTGTCAGCCATCTCTGCCCCTCTTCTCTGGAACCCCTAGGCCCAAGTCCTACCTCTGCCTCTGGCTGATATGATGCCTGGGTCAGGATGGGGAGGAGAAGGGGATCACAACCCAGGAAAGGGCTCCCAGTGCCGCTCCCCACACTTGGCTGAGGAGGGAGAAGTTCTGGGCTGTTTCGAGCTGATTGTGTTCGGAACTTTCTGTGTCTGCCAAATTGCTAATTCCGGTGCCATCTGCCTGTGTTTCCAGCCCCGAAGCCCCGGGATAAACAGTTTTCTTCTGCAGTTCTTAAAGAAAGTTTCGGCAGGGGGCGGAGAGAGAGATTGGAGGGAGGCCTCAGAACATCTTGTCCTCTAAGGAAGAGGCACTGCCCTGCAGAGGGAAGTTGGAAAGACTGGAGTTCAGTTTGCATGGAGCTCTGAGCCTCATAAGAACCACCTAAGGTTGCTGTGTTTGGCTCATTTTACAGGTGAGAGACCTGAAGCCCAAAGGAATCAAATATGCTGAAGGTCAAATGTCTCTTAGAGCTGCATATAGCTGGGGGCTGCTCATTTTTCATCGTGCCTCTTCATGAGTCCATCCCTCTTGCTAGAAGCAACCTGCCCCTCACCCTAGAATTCTGGGATCAGAAAAACTCACAATTAAAAAGGAGGCTCAGAGTTGTAGCAGGTTTTGCTGGCAGAGTCACACAGCAAGGGGTGGCTGGGACAGTGCCGGAAGGCACAGACTTTTGAGGGGCGGGACTGGGAATGAATCCCCAGCTCACCCAGATCTGTCTCTGTAACTCTATGGGACCCGAACTCTCTCTGCGAAACAGCAATAAAACCTCTCCCTTCTCTACAACCATGGAATGACTCAGTGACATGTGGCAACAGACGTTTGCTCCCCTTCCACTCAGGGGTTTTAACCATCACCTCCAAGAACACTGAGCCTGTGCTCTCAATTCCACCACATAAAGTTTCCCAGAAAATCTCTTTACTTCCCCAAGGCTGGTTATAAATGTCACTGTCATTTGGGTCAAAATTAGTAACCAAGATAGATCAAATTTGTAGTCTGCATTCCAGGTCTCAGCTGCCTTGTTTCTGGAATAAAATTGGCTTGGGACAGAATGCTAGCTCTGTCACCTACCCACCATGTGACATTACACTAGTCATTTCACTATGCATAAGTGTCCTTGTTCATAAAATGGGGATAATAATGGAAACTCCCTCATATTTTATTTAAAAATAAAAAGCAAAAAGTAGAAAGTATAAAAGTTCTTAGTACTAAGCCAGAGACAAAATATTAACGCTAGCTAGATGTTATTTTTAACAGACTTACTGAGGTATACTTGGCATATGATAAACGGCACATTTAAGTGTACAATTTGATAGGTTTTGACATGTGTGAACGTCTGTGACACCATCGCCACGATCAAAATGGTGAACACATTCATCACCCCAAACGCTTCCTTGTGCCCCTTTGTAACGCTGACCTGCCACCCATGCCCACTCCACTCTGTCCTGTGGCAACCCTCCATCTGCTTTTTATCACAATAGATTGGTTGGCCTTTTCTGGAATTTGATATAAATGGAACCATACCTTAAGTAATCTTTTTTGTCTGATTTCTTTTACCCAGCATAATTATTTTGAGATTTATCCATCTTGTCGCATGTCTCGATAGTTCATTATTTATGAGCAGTTTTCTCTTGCGCGAATAGTGTGTTTATCTATTGATACTGTTGATAAACATTTAGCTTGTCTCCAATTTAAAACCATTACGAACAAAACTGCTCTGAACATTTGGGTGCAATTTCCCTCTCATTTCTGTTTTACCAGCACCTCACAAATTTTTATATGTTATGTTTCTATTTTTATTCAGTTCAAGATACTTCATAATTTTCCTTTGAATTTCTTCTTTGTGCCATAGGCTACTTAGAAGTGTGTTATTTAAGTTTCCAAATATTTGAGTATTTTACAGATATCTTGCTATTGTTGAATTCTAAATTAATTCTTTTTTGGTTAGCAGAACATACATTGTAGGACTTGAATCATTTAAATATTTTTGAGAGTTGTTTTATGTAGCCTAGAATTTCATCTATCTTGATAAATATTCTCTGTGCCTTGAAAAAATCACGTATTCTACTATTGCCTAGTAGAATGTTCTATAAATGCCAATTAGGTTCAGTTTGTTGAAGGTGTTGTTCAAGTCTGTATCTTTACTCATTTCTGGCAATTTGTTCTCTCAGTTATTGAGAGAGAGGTATTGTAATCTCTATGCAATTATGACTTGTTTATTTCTCATTGAAAAAACATATGAAAGTTTCATACATTTTCCTTCATGTATTTTGAACCTATTACTAGGTTTATAAACATTAATGATTGATATATCTTCTTAATGAATTGACAGCTTTATTATTATAAAATGACCCTCTTAATTTCTGATAATATTGTTTGCATTGATGTCTCCTTCGTCTGTTATTGACAGCTCCACTTCAGCTTTCTTTTGATAGTGTTCCATGATATAAAGGGATGGATTTTTCTATCCCTTACTTACAACCAGTCTTTGTATTTACAGTGGGTTTCTTGTAGGCAGCTGGATCTTGCTTTTGTATTGAATATGAAAATCTCTGCCCTTTAATTGGATATATTTAATGTGATTACTTATATGGTTCATTTTGAATTTATTACTTTGCTATTTATTTTCTATTTCTTTCTATTTCTTCCATCTGTTCTTTGTTCCCTTTCCTTCTTTATCTGCCTCCTTTCCTTTTGGAAACTTTAATCAAGTAATTTTTATGATTCCATATCTTCCATGACTCTACTTAGCATTTCCAATCTTTTGCCTATATTTCTGAATATATGAAATAATGTCATAATAATTGGTTTTATGGTTCTTATCTACTAATTGTATCATTTGTGTCAGTTCTAAGTCAGTTTCAATTGATTTCTGTACTCACTATAAGTCATATTTTCCTGCTTCTTTGCTTGGAAAGTTTTTTATTGAATGCTAGTCATTGTGTGTTTTGTCTTTTGGGGTATTGGTACTTCTGTATTCTTATAAATACTCGTACACTTATTTCTGGAACACAGTTAAGTAACATGGACACGTGTGTTTCAAGTCTTGCTTTTCAGCTTTGTTAAACATGAACAGAACAGCATTTAGGCTAAGGCCAGTTTTCTGAAAACTCTAGCCCAGCAGTCCCTAACCTTTGTGACACCAAGAACCAGTGCTCCTATGAGAATTGAATGCCTGATGATCTGAGGTGGAGCTGAGGCAGTGATACTAGAACTAGGGAACGGCTGCAAATACAGATGAAGCTTCACTTGCTCACCACCGCTCACCTCCTGCTGTGCGGCCCGGTTTCTAACAGGCCACAGATGGGTACCAGTTTATGGCCTGGTGGCTGAGGACCCCTGCTCCAGCCAACACCCCATGACTGATCTGATTTTCCACTTTGGTGGAAGTAGAAACTGCTTCTCATCTTCAGTACTTTACTCCACAGACTCAAGCTGCCTCATCTCCTCCATATTCCAACTCAGTCTCCTTAACTCAGGTAGACAATCCAATTCTGCCTGGGTTCCTCTTCTCTGACTCCTAATCTCTCCAAGTACATACACAGGATGCTTGGGAAATTTTTAGGCTATTTCCCATCTCTCTGGGATCACTAGCCTTTGTTGCTTGGTTGCTAATGTCTTGGAAACTGCTGTTTTGTACGTTTTGTCTGTTTTTTAGTTGTTTTAGGAAAGTGAGTAAGTGTAGCCCCTGCTGTTCCATCTTGGCTAGAAGCAGAATTCTTGCTAACATTTATTGAACACTCGTATATGCCAGGTCCTGTTCATAGCACTCTACTCATATTAACTCATTTTATTCTCACAGCAACCTGTGATACTGGGACCATAATTGTCCCTAATTGCAGATGAGGAAACTGAGGGCAGGAGATGGAATTACTTCCCCAAGGCCATACAGCTGGTAAATGGTACATCCAAGATTCCTACCTGGCCAGGTTGCCTCAAGGTTTGTCCTCTCCACCTTACCCAGCACTTCCTGACATGGGTGCCCCAATGGGTTCCACTTATCCAAGGGGCAGAAGACTAATCGTTCTCCCACAGGATGCAGCATTCTTTCTGGGGCAATGCTGTCCTGTTTCCAGGTGGGCCCTGACAATGGAAAGCACAGCTGTGCTCTGCAATGTGCATCCTCTCACAGTAGGCACTCAGAAAAATAGCTATCACTGTTGTTGTTGTTATTCTTTATATTATTATCATCACCAGAGCCACCATTCAACCTGGTGCCTCAGGATGTGTATACACACTAGCCATTCAGGAAAGTGCACATCATCTAAGCACGTAGATGTCAGCTATCAATCCCCACTAAGACTCCTGTTCTAGAGACTCCACCAGGACACTTCTGACTCTCCCAGGCTCCATGTACCCATAAACCCAGATTAGGAATGCGTCCTTTCAACCTGCTCTGGACCTCCAAGGAGTGAGGCTGTCATCTGTCTGCTGGTTTCCCCTAGGAGTTTCAGGAAGAATAAAGACCCATGGGAAACATTTGTTACCTAGCCTTTGGGGTCAGAGACACATAGGATCAAATACTAAGTCCTGATCTCTATGACTCTGAGTCTCAGTTTCTTCATTTATGAACAGGGAGTTGTTACAGCTGCCTTAGAGAGCTATGGAGAGGGTTATACCAGATCGTGGATAAGGCAGGACCTAGCACAGTGGTTGGAACAGTTTGCTCTGGTCAGAACTGCTGCAGTGATCACCTATTAGCCTGATGACCTTGGATAAGCTGTCTTACTTCTCTGAGCCTTGATTTCCTGATCTGTAAAATGGAGAGAAGTGCAATTTTCTGATTATTAAATTATAAGAATAAAATAATCACATCCCTCTGATTCCTACATCACTCACCTCCACCCCTTTTGTCTCAATGACTCCAAAACCCACTTTCTGAGTGCCACCCATCCTTGAAAATCCTCTTGCTCTGAGGCTGGTGGGGTGGGGCAAAGACTAAGGGTTTCTATACCACTGTCCCAGAGGAGAAAAGGTGGCCCCCATAACTGGATGTGGCTCGGTGCTTTACTAACTCCTCATAAAGCCAAACAGCCTGTTGTAGAAACACTGGTGTCGCCTCTAATTTCTCTGATGCTTCATTTACACACAGACATTACCCAAAGGCCCCAGGCGTTTAGAGAAATGACTTAACAATATGGCTCCTGCCTTGCGGGCGTGTGGAATGATGCTCTCCCTGGAGCCTGCGTGTGCTACACATGTTTATTTGAAAAGAAGATGGGTCTCAGCTGTATAAGACAGAGGACACTCTGCTCCAAGAGAATATCTAGATAAGCCTGAGTGGACTGGGGAGTCAGGAGCAGGTGGTATTCTATGAGACCCACGGGCTGGCCTGGCAACACCACACATCAAATGGTTAGGGGTCACATTCAGTACCTCATCCTGTAATGGGAATCTGAGTCAGCTGACACAGACCAGAGCCCCAGAGTTTGCAGACACAGCAATCAGCAACATCAATATGAGGTCAACAATCAGCTTGAGCTGGGTGTCCTATCAGAGAACCTCCATGGGCTTTCAGGGACCCTCAGGGAAACCCATGGATGGAACCAAGCTGCGAATATTTCAGACAATGTTCACACCTAGCAGGGCTCCAGCTGCACAGAGCACATAGAGCAACTGTGGCAGGAGCTCCCTGGGGGTGGGCATTGGGCAGCTCCCTGGAACATGGGGCCGAGGGTCCAGCACCACGTGGGTTCTGCAAGGTGGGCCCTCCATGGCATCTGTCAGAAGCCCCCCAATCACACAGTCTCTCCTCACCCCTTCTCTGCTGGGGGCTACAGAGGCCTCCACCTGCCCCAGGCCTCTGAGGAAACTGGGGCTCTCCTCCTGGGATGCTCCCTTACGTGGCACCAGGGAGCTGAAGGGCAGAGACTCGCCTCCTAGGTCAGGCACTGGGCTCCTCCATGGACTCAGGGCCTCAGCTTCCTGCAAGTTCTTTTCGGTTGAAAATTCATAACCAGCTGTTCACCATTATCGCTGGCAGTGGCATTTGAAGCAGCGTTGTTACAGAAACTCTTGGCATTTGCCAACAGTCGGCACCATTCACGGTTCTGCTGGGAGGATCTCCAATGAAAAGGGAAGGCATGAGGGCTCCACCGCAGACTGTGGTGGCTCAGCCCCGCGGCACCCTGTGAACCCCGCTTTCCTGAGTCACTCTTCATCTGTAAATGGAGCTAACAGTCTCTGCCCACAGGTGAAGGGAGGAAAAAATGAGCTGCCTTCCTCCGTGGGCCCCTCCAGACCCCACCCTCACTGTCTCCTCTGCTCTGTGCCAGGCACTGACCTGCAGGGGCAGCAGCAGCAGGGCCCCGTACCCTCCAGGGCCCTGGCTTCTGTAGGGTCCTAGAAGCAGCAGAGGAGACCAGAGGTGAGAGGAGAGAGGTCAGGGGTTTATTCCCTGGCTCTTCCTGCTGAGCCATAGTTGGCAGCGGCTGCCTCTCTCTTCTGTAACTACAGCTTTCTCTGGCATCCAGTAACGCTCCTTCCTTTGACATAGCTACCCCAGGTGCCTCGCCATCCCCTATTGATTCCTCTTCTCCCTACCACACCTTGGTGACCATCCCTCCATTAAACTCTTCAATTATTCCCTCTTGTGTCTGTTCCCTGCTGACACACTGACCAGGACTCCAAGAAAGGGGTTTGGGCTTTCCTTGAATTTCAGTGGGAAGAATGTTGTGGCCATGAGTGGCAGCCTAGACCCCTCTGGGTCTTGGGGAAGAGCTGGCTTGAGCAGGGACATTATGAAACCAATAAAGTCCTGCAATTCTGAGCATTCTGCATCTGTGAGGCACTAAATCAGGACACTAAACCGGCAGCCAT
>PVKZ01007485.1:11793-22801 GCA_004027375.1 Macroglossus sobrinus | reverse complement strand
ATAGATATAGATATAGATATAGATATAGATAGATAGATACACATAATGGCAAAAGTTTTGAACTATTGATACCATTCTGAGCTTGATATTGTCTTTATTCCCTTCAGTTTATGCTTGTCAAAATAAATAATTAGAGTTGAAGCCTTTGAGATCAAAGCATTTAACTAAGTAGTGTTGCAAATTTTGACAAAGGTAAACCTGTATCAGAAAATAAGCTGGGAATAACACCACTAGCCCCAGTGGTTTCCTGAGTCGATCTTTAGTTCAGCATCCCAATACTTGTAGTCTTGAAATCAAATTACCCAATGGCCTCATTTTTGCAGTTTAATGATAATTACTTGGTCTCTTTGCCTTTTCACCAGAACTATCCTGATAATTCGGACACTTGAGAAATCTATCTTCTTCTCCACTCTAAATGGTAGGCTGCCAAGGAGAATCAGCCTTGAAGTTAGGCATAATTACAAATATAGGCATACCTTGGAGATAGTACAGGTTCAGTTTCAGATTACCACAATGAAGCAAAAACTGTAATAAAGTGAGTTTTAATTATTTTACTGGTGGAGTGTCTTATCTTTGATGTATTAAAAAAATGTATCTATGAAGCACAATAAAGTGAAGTGAGATAAAACAAGGTTTATCTGTATGTTTTTCTTTTGAATCATCTCATAATCTGTTGAGAATTGTATTTCTTGACTGTACTAAGCCCTAAATTCTTTTTCTCAAAGCAATTATTCACAATCTTGAGTACTACCTATAAATTTTATTTTATTCTTATTCTACCTCATCTAATAGTTGATTTTACAAAATAATCTTTCAGAAAACTTTCATGCATTTCCTTATATTTGGCCATACTTGTTTTCCACCTTCAAATTGTAATGGGAGAGATAAACCTTCTATTTTTCAAGGTTAACTCTTTCACTTGTAATTGTGATATCATCCTCTTCCAGGACTTGCTCCACCAAGTATTCTTTTTATCTTTTGTTAGTGCATAAAATTCTCTCTCTTTAAGATTACAAAAATTTTCTGCTCTTTTGTCCTAAATTTCCCTTAGATCCCAATTAAATAAATTCTCTATCTACCAGTCAAACTTCTTTGAAGCCTAGAAACTTTCCCACTTCTCACATAGTATTAAATGCACTTCAGTCTGTCATTGAGTGTCAAAGACAAGATCAATAGTAACGTCCTAATTGCCTAAATATTGATTAGCCTTCAATTTAATCCTATTTGGTTCTTCTTAGACACTTTATATTGTAGGCCAATTCATTCTTGAAAAAATTGTAACTCTTCATTTCAAGGCACTATTTTTTCTGGTGTTTATGCTGCCAGAAAAAATACTTTAGGCTTAATGACTTCAGGCTTCTTCTAAATACCCTTCACATATTACTTTTATAGGCTTTATTACCATATTTTCTTTAAATAATCTCATCAAATGAAGCTTTTATAGCTCCTGTGAATCAATGATCCTCAATTCTTTATTTCCATCTCTTTTCTCTTCTTGGCTCACCTCCTAGTAGAGATATAATCACTTCTATTAAAAAATTTGCCTTTGTTATAAGTTTCATTTTCCTAAGTCAAGCCTACATTACACAACTATATACTGCAACATAGAACTGCACTTAACTGGCAACTAGAAAAGTTGTACTCTAAGTACTAGCCAGTGAGAAAAAAATACACCACGGTAATGTTTTCCCATATTAAATATTTGCTCAGTTGAGCAGAACAATATTTATAGAATATTGCCCAAGAAATTCCCATATATACAAAAAAAAAAATTTATCCTTGGATCTTAATTTAAAGACTCTGATAGATCCCTGAATTGCTTATTGTTGTCCTTCTTCCACAAATTACTTTAGTAAACCATCTTTGGCATGATAGTTTGGTCTGTTTTAAAAGATAGTGTAAGAGACAGTTCCAGGACACTTATCACAGTATTTACTCTAAAGTTGGTGAAGATGAAAAATATATGGTTGTAAGATTTAGGACAGAAAGTGACGTCAGCATCATGAAAGCATGTTGTTCCTTTTTTCTCTCTCCTTCAATTTACAACTAATTGGAAATCTATTATAACAACAACAACGAATTGCCTCTGCACAGCATGCCAAGACACTCGGGAAATCCACTCATCTGTGTGTGCAAAAGTGGGTAGATTGGATTTTAGAGGAGGCTTCAGAGTGAAGGAAGTGGTGGAGGCAGCAGAGCAGGTGGCGGTGGCAGAGGTGACAAGTCTGTTAGCAGCCTGCACAACCTTTATGGAAGAGGAGATAGAGGGTGAAGGTGTTAAGTGAGGGTTTTGCCAGCTGTGAATATTGAAACTTAAAGACTCATTGATCTCTGTCTCTGAGGAGAGACTGCAATCACTGGGGAGAGGGGGAAAAAGGGAGAAAGACAAATAAGAACTGAAGGATAGCATTTCTTGCTGTCTGTTCTGGGATTTTGGCAAGAAGACCACCCACAGACCTCTATGTAGTGCCCCTCTCTCCAGATTTCTCCTACAAGGCCGTGGACACACCCAAAACCCTAGTTCTTTTCCCCACTCTGACATGACCCTTCATTTTTTTTTTCTGCCAGTGTTTTCATGGCCCACTCCCAAACATAGAAGTGAGTCAGTTCTAGTGAGAAAAACCAAAAACATGCTATAGTGCCACCTTCTGGAAGACAAAAGAAAAGCTCCTGATTACCAACCTGTTAACTGCTAGAAACAAAGAAAACAAAGCCTTACCTAAATAAGAAAAGTGTTCACTACTTCAAATGCAGCAGCTGAGACACTTTTCATCTAACACTGTGAAAAACCATGGTAATACAGTATCATAAAAACAAAATGACAATTTTCTGATAACCAAACCCAAAGACATAGAATATTGCATTCTGACTAATCGAGAATTTAAAATAACTGTTATGAAGTAATTTATTTAGCTCCAAGAAACTCAGAAAGGCAATACAATGATTTCAGGAATAAATTTAGTAAAGAAAATGAATACTTTACCAAAAAGATTAAAATTCTAAAATAAATAACCAAACAGAAATTTGGTAGCTGAAGAACTCAATAAATGAGATCAATGATTCATTACAAAGCATTGAAAATGAGCAGATTAGATGGAAGAGAAAATAAGAGAGCTTGAGGACAGGGATATAGCAATGATTCAGGTGAAAAAGCAGAGAGAACTAAGATTTTTAAAAAGTAAAGAAACTCTACAAAAATTATCAGAGTTTATTAGGAATCTAACATAAGATTAATGGGTATACTAGAAGGAGAAGAGAAAGAGAAGGGAGCAGAAAGTATATTTAAAGAAATAACACCTGAGAACTTCTCAAACCTGGGGCAAAAACTGGATATGCAAGTCCACAAAGCTAATAAGTAAACTTATTATCTTGATGGAAAAAGACCTTCTCCAAGACACATTATATTATAATTATCAAAAATCAATGATAATGAAAGTATTTTGAAGGCAGTAGCTTACAAAAGTACCCCCATTAGGCTATCAGCAGATTTCTCAGCAGAAACTCTACAGGCTAGGAGCTATGAAAATATATATTTAAAATATTAAAAGATAAAATCTACCAGGCAAGAATTAAATCCTGGCAAAGTTATACTTCAGATATGAAGGAAAAATAAAAGCTTTCCCAGACAAATAAAAGCTGAGAGAATTCGCCACCACTAGACATGCCTTACAAAAAATGTGGAAAGGATCTCTTCAGGATGAAACAACAATAATAAAAAAAAAAGTGCACAATTCTCTGATGAAGGTAATAACCATAAAGTCAGAATTAGAAAACAGTAATTTTTTTAGAATGCTATATTAAAATCTTAAATGTAGCATAAAGTTTAAAGGAAAAGAGCGTGAAAAATAACTATAGATACTACAACTTGGTAATAAATTTACAGCATAAAAGGAGACAACTTAAGATATCAAAAATATAAAAGGGAAAGAGTAAAGAATGGTACCTTTATAAGTGAATGAAGATAAGTTGTTATCAGCAAAAAAAGGACTATTTTATCTATGAGATACTTTGTGTAAATCTTATGGTCACTCCAAAAAAAAAAAAATCTAAAGCCAGACATAAAACATGAAAAAAAAGGGGGGGGTGGGAGTATAGTCTGAGCATATCACCATGGAAAACCATCAACTTACAAAGCTAGTCAGAAATAGAAAAAAAAAGAAACAATGGAGAGACAAAATAACCAGAAGCAAGAGATAAAATGGCAGTACTAAATTGTTACATATCAATAATCACCTTAAATATAAAAGAATTGAACTCACTGAGCCATAAAGTGTTTGGATAGATAAAAAAAATCAAGACCCAACTCTATGCTGTATACAAGAGATTCATTTCAGCTTTAAAGATACAAGTTAGCTCAATGTGAATGGGTGAAAGATTATATTCCAAGCAAACAAAAAACAAAAGAAAACAGGTATAACTATATTTATATCAGGAAAAATAGACTTCAAACCAAAAAGTGTAACAAGAGGCAAAAAAAAAAAGGTCATTAATAATGATAAAGTGGTCAATACATAAAAAAGATATAACAATTATAAATATATATACTCCCAACATCTGAGCACCTAAATATATTAAGTACTAACAGATCTTAAAGGAGAAATAGACAATAATAGTAGGGGATTTTAATACTCCATTATCAACAATGGATAGATTGTCCAGACAGAAAATATTTTTAAAAACATTGAAATTGAACCACACTTTAGATCAAATGAACTTAAAAGGCATATGTAGAACATTTCATCCAACAGCAGCAGAATACACAGTCTTCTCAAGGACATATGTAACATTCTCCAGGACAGATCAAATGTTAGGTCACCAATCTTAAAAGTTTAAGATTGAAATCATATCAAGCATCTTTTCCAGATACTATGATATGAAACTAGAAATCAACTACAAGAAAAAAACTGAAAAATTTACAAATATATGAAGATTAAACAACATGCTACTAAACAACCAATGGGTCAACGAAGAAATCAAAAGAAAAATTTTAAAAGATACAAATGAAAATGGAAATACGACATATAGAAATCAGTTGCATTCCTTTAGACTAAGGATGAAGTATCTAAAAAAGAAGTTAAAAAAATTATCTCATTCACAATAGAATCGAAAACAATAAGAGGCTTAGGAATGAATTTAACCAAGGAAGTGAAAGACCTGTACAATGAAAACTACAAGACTTTGCTAAAAGAAATCTAGGAAAACACAAACAAATGGAAAGGCAACCCATGTTCTTGGATAGGAACAATTTTGTTAAAATGGCCATGATGCCCAAAACCATTTACAGAGTTAATGCAAACCCCATCAAAATGTCAGAAGCTATCTTCACATAAATAGAAGAAACTTAAAATTTGTGTGGAACCATAAAAGACCCTAAATAGTCAAAGCAATCTTGAGAAAAAAACAAAGCCAGAGGTATCACACTTCTGGATTTCAAACCACACTACAAAGACATTGTAATATAAACAGTATGGTGATGGCACAAAATGGACACATTGACCAATGGAACATAATAGAGAGACCAGAATTAAATCCTGGCAGGGTATCCAAAAATACATATTAGGGAAAGGATAGCTTCTTCAACAAATAGTGGGGAGAAAACTGAAGGCACACATGCATAACAATAAAATTAAACCTCTATTTCATATTGCTCACAAAAATAATTCAAAATGAAATAAAGACTTAAAAATAAGACCTGATGTCATAAAACTTTTAAAGGAAAAGGTAGGAAAGGAGGTCCTTGATATTGATTGTTGCTCTGACCTTTTAGACAGGATGCCAAAAGCACAAACAACAAAAGAAAAAATCAACAAGGACTACATTAAACTCAAAAGCTTCTTCACAGCAAAGAAAACCATCAACAAAATGAAAAGAGAATCTAAAGAATAGGAGAAAATTTTTGCAAAACATAAATTGGATAAGGGGTTAATATTCCAAATGTATAAAGAATCAATTTAACACAACAACAACAACAACAACAAAACCCATCTGATTAAAAAATGGCAGAAGAGCTAAATAGATATTTTTCCAAAAAAGATATAAAAATGGCCAAACAAGCACATGAAAAGATGCTCAACGTTAATAATGATCACAATAAAGCAAATCAAAACCACAGTGAGATGCTCACCTAAAATCTGTTAGAATGGCTATTATCAAGAAGAGGCAACAGGTACTGGTGAGGAGTCCATGAAAAGGCAACCTTTCCAAATTGTTAGTGAGAATGTAAGTTGGTCTGACCACTATGGAAACTATATGGAGGTCCCTCATAAAATTAAAAGTGGAGCTGCCATACAATTTAATAATTCCACTTCTGAGTACATACCCAAAGAAAACAAAAAAAAAGGATTTTGCTGAGCTATATGTACTCTTACATTTATTACAGCATTATTTACAATAGTCAAGATATAAAAATAACCCAAATACCCAGCAAGGAATATGTGGCTTAAAAAAAGATGTGGTACATATACACAAAGGAATATTTTTAAGCCATGAGAAAGGAGAATATCCTGTCATTTGTGACATTATGAATGGACCTTGAGCACATTATGCTAAGGAAGACAAGTCAGAGTAAGACAAGTACTGTATGATCGCATTTGTACATGAAATCTAAAAAAGTTAAACCTATAAAAAACATAGAGAAAGTGCTGGGTGTTTAAGGGTACAATCTTGTAATGAGTTTAATAAGCCATAAAGGTCTAATGCATGGTATAATAAATATAACCAATAAAATAGTACTATAATTTTGTAAGGTGATAAATATTACCACATCAGCAATCATATTACAAAACATAAACATATCAAAGTAATATATCATACACCTTAAACTTATATAATGTTTCATGTCAAATTTAATAAAAATAAAAATATTTTAAAATATTTTAATTTTATATTGATTACATATTAAAATTATAATATTTTTGATTAAATACAATATTTTTTAAAGAATTGGGATAGATTATAAAGTCATTATAGAATCTTCAAATTATTAAGAAAAATATGACTTTCAAAAACCACAATGCCTATAATAGCTATGTTTACATAATAGCTATGTTTACATTCTTTATTTTAATATATTATGAAAAATATTCTCTATTCAATGTCTCTATTTAATAAGCTTAAATATATTTCATAGTACTTGTAACTTATAGATGTGCCTTGATTTAGTAACTTCATTATTATTAAGTATTTAGATTGGTTTTAGTATTTTAGTCTGTAAGTAATTTTTCCATTAATATTTGTTCTAGTTCTTTATGCAATAAGATTTATAATTATTTGATACTCATTTAACCTGTAAAACCTTTATTAATATTATTTTTCATATTTATCTAAATAAAATTCTAAAAAACACACCACAAAATTTATGAAACACTAAAACATTTACATGATCCCTTGTGAAAATATCAAAGTTAATTTTATAGTGACAGAGGCTGAGAATATAAGATTCATAAATTCTCATATGCTTTCTTAGCATTCAAACACACTCTTGCATGTGCATATATCATTTATAATTTACCACTGCTTTAAAATATTGGATTCAAATAGACAGATAAACTATTTAAAGATTCAGTTTTAAATAAATTCTTTCTTATTTTAGCTATTACTCCAATAAAGCTAAGAAAGAAATCTTAGTGGTTTATTAGATGTATTAGATCATGTTAGTTAATTTTTATTTTTTTATGAGCTAATATTTAAATATAAGTTTATGTCATATATAGTTCTTATATATGTCAACTCATCTATCCAGAATGCCTATTCTTACCCACATCTCTACCCACCTCATCTATCTAACCAGTAAAATGTCTGTTGTCTTCATTCAAGACTCAGCTCCTTTTTTTCCTCTATTCTGTACAGCCTTTCTTCATTCTTATTCTCAAGAAGAATCTGTCATTTTTTGGTGATTATACCTTATACCTCTCACATATCTGTCATATTGTTCTTATCATGATGTGTAAACTATTTCTTTCATATTCCCCTGAAATATATGAGCTTCTTAAAGGCAAGATCCATGTGGAATAGTTACATATATTATTCAAGGACTTGACACCTTATCATCTTTTTATACCTGGCACCTAGCACAAGCACTGTCTTAGTGCTAACAATTAATGACCGAATAAACAGATAGTCAGGAAATTTAATTACGAATCATATTTAAAATTTTTTGTGCCCTTTTAAGTTCTAAGACTTTACTACATAAAGAATATCATTTAAGATATATTTTTTCCTTCCTATTCTTTTTTTTGAATTTTATTTTATAGGCTGACTTCTCAAAAATATGTTAAGAAAGGAATATAAAATGATAATTGATGATTTTGTAAGAATAGAATTTTTATAAATTCATCTTTGGCACAAAGAAAATTGTGATCACAACCTGTCACCATCCTAAACATCATTTTATAATTGTGAACAAAATATATCTGGCGGGGAATAATTTTAGAAAAAATCACCCTGATTTCTTCAATAGGAATGAAAAATTCCCTCTGCTAACACCAACATATTAAGATTATCCGCAGAAATGTTTTAAGATGTATTGTATGTGCTAGAGATACTTTTATTTGTAAGGTTGCCACAGTGATAACAGCACACAGTATAAATTCAAAAATACTTTTAAAAAATAAATTTAAAGAGAAGTCTAGAAAATACTAAAGGAAAACAATAAAGTGTTTATATCTCTGGAGAATATAAACACGCATCTATAAGTTACAAGTACTATGAAATATATTTTAAATATATTTATTTTAATTATATATTTGGTAAAACCATGTACTTTTTTTGAAAAACAAAAATATCATGAAAATAGGGTTTAGCCTTAGGAAAATACATTAGGAAGTTGGATGTAAAGGAGGTGCCCCTTCTCCCCTTCCTACTCATATACATTCCTGGGCACTAACTCCTCCATTTCTGTCAAGATGTTTTTCTTAACTAATAACACTGAACCCTGTGAAGTGTTTCCCTTTGGTAGAAACATTTTGAAGAGAGGTATCATTGAGAGCTAAAAGAAATGCATCTTTAATTGCAAATTTTCAACTTGAATTTGGCAGTAGATGACGGTACTATTTGAAGAGGGCCTTAGTCTTATTCTCCATAAATAACATTCTGTAGCTTCCCATACACTTAGGCTATGTTGTAAATTGACCCTTCTTGGAAAATTGCTCTCTCCCTCTCTCTCATACAATATTTTCTTTCTCTATTAAATACTATTTCTTCCTCTTTTCTGAACTGGTTGGAACTAGCTATAAAGAAGCCAATAGAATTGGAGAAACATTGACATTAGTTTTTTAGCAGTCTATTTTAATAAAAAAGTAAATGATACATTAATTATTTAAAAAATTTCTGGCATAGGTTGGGTGTATTTTACAGATGAATCTATTGAGACCAAAATCACCAAGTCTATTAACAGAACAAACTATGTCTGGAATCCAGATAGTTTGCTTCAAAATTTCATATCATTTTTCCAATGAAATAGAAGAAACAGCAAAGGCCTCAAAGGGAACAGTAAATAATACTTTAGTTTAAATTGAAAATGTTTTTATTTATTCTAAATGATCCCTCTTGCACACATAGCTGCAAAGGATTAAACGAAGAAATAAGCCACATAGGACCAATTCCATTCTAAGAGGGAGAGAACAGTGGGAACAGTGTTGAAAGTTCTCTTTGATAGCCTGAGGATAGTAGAAGTTCCTGATAACCCGTAGAAGTGAAATGTTTTAAGAGCAGTCATGAACCCAGAATCAAGGTCTTAAAGAAAGTAAATAATTAGATTTGACTCTGAGCTTGGGGAGAAGAGACCTTTTGTTTGACTATTTAGTCTGGGATATTATCTTTATTTCCATTTTAATAATGTACATACTTGTTCTCTCTCATCCTGTATTCCCCTGCAACACTCAGTCATGCTACATTGCATACATGGCATGAGTAGGAAGGCTTACAATAAACTCAGCTTTGCAGAAGTGAAGAACCGAATGCTCACAAACCAATCTAATGGTTGTCTTAAACTCCACTGATAATTACACTTTGCTTTTGCATTTTGCGTTCAACTATATTTGCCCATTCTCGAAAAGATATTAACCAAAATTAATTATTTATTCTAAAGCTACCTAACAATTCCTTGGCATTTTTAAAAATGCACTGAATTGAAGAAAGTAAAGTGTGTTGAAATGAAAAGAAAGAGCTTCATTTCAACTATAGAATTTAATACAATAAAAGATTTATATGCAAATAATAACTATGTCATCATAAAATCTGACTGAAAAATTCAGAAAAGAAAAATATACTTTATTTTTTCCATGTTCAATATACTGAATGCATTCCAGTTTCAGTTTTTCAGTAATTCAGCAAATTACTCTGTGGGAGTCAATGTATATTAATAATGTGTCTACAAAGAATTAATATAGATTCACAGACTGTGAGAACATCAATATTTTCAACCACCAGATGGCAGAAATAAAACTGCAGAATTTTAGAATCCAGAGATTAAGATTATACTGAGAAAAATATAACTGCAGTCCCTATCTAGATTTTATTTTTAACTAAACAGATAAAAATGCATTGGCACAAAACTCTGCTGTGTGTTAAGTAAAAAAACATTATTTTAATTAACAACAGCTTTTCATTTGAATGGGCTGCCAACTCATTGTTTTCTCATCAATATGAAGCCTTTTAAAAGAATCATTTTTAAAGACAAGCCACAACAAGATCTGGACTATAAAAGAATTACCCATTCAATCAGCATCTCCTTCTGAAAGGCATTTTAAATTAATTCCACCTGTTTCCAATCATGCATACTTTCCTTGTTTTATTTTCTCAACCTTTTGTCCTCATTTTTCAAAAACTAATCAGTTGTTTATGTATCCAAACTGCTATGATGGTTGGGTTTGCTTATATCATTCAATCATATGTGCTTGTATGCTTTCTGGTGATATCCAGTATTGACAATATAGATTTAAATTTGATTTTTGCACTAAGTTTTATATATTAGGTGATTGTGAAATAATTAATAATAATAATAATAATA
>PVKZ01007485.1:0-11693 GCA_004027375.1 Macroglossus sobrinus | reverse complement strand
TCAAATTAAATGGCTTCTAAGATCTAATATTTGATCTTCCTTAAATTAATTAGAATTTTTAATATCTTTGATGTAGTATTATTTTATTAATGTAAATTAACAATAGCAGTATAATGATGAGTGGTTATTGGGTGTCAAGAAGTATTTCAAGCATTTTCGAGGGGTTCATAATTTAAACTTTATAATAATCTGTGAGATAAGTATAATGAATGTCCTCATTTTACATTTTGGGACACTGAGCCATATTTAAGTTATATATTATTTCAAAAATTTTGCAGGTAATATGTAACTGAGCCATAATTTATACTCAAGTAGTCAGATTCTCCAGTTTCTGTTCTTAACCATTGCTAAATTCACCTACACAGCACTATTTTCTTTAAATGTATTCAATGTTTATTTTGCATTTTTATTTAACAAATATTTATTGAATGCCTTCTTGTTACCTCAGACCAACTATTCGTAGAAAAATTTTTTTAAATGGGCCCTACCCTGGAAGGCATGCACTCTGGTGGAGAACAGAGTTATGGGATTAATAAGGACAATAAAGCTTTATAGGTGCCATGACAGTTATGTGTGAGGAATAAGAACAAAAAAGAGTGGATACATTTCCCAGAATGTACTTTGTCCAAGTGTCTTCTGACAGGTGATATAAAAAGAAAACATTGTAGTTCAAGGGAGAAAAGGCATATACAAGTGCAGAAGTACCAAAGAGTCATGTATATTTGAAGAAATGTAAGTAGTTCATTCTTATAGGAGTTTAAGTTTTAAAATGGTATACCAAGGGAGTATGTATTTATCAAAACACATTGATTGGTACTTAACAATTGTGTGTTTCAAATATGTAAATATCAGTTTTAAAAATTGGTTGCCAATTTAAAAAAGACAAGTCTGCAGAGTCAAGAAGAGGCAATAGCACTGTTGGCTTTGCACAACATGCTAAGGACTATGCATTTTACCAAATACGCATTAGAGACTTACAAAAAATTTTCAAGCAAGGATGTCACATGACCCAAAATGTGTTCTAAGAAATCATTCTGGTGAAGATAGTTTGGAATGACAAAAAGCATGAGATAAACAAACTATATGGGAGACAACTACAATAATAAACCACAGGATAATGAGTGCTGAACTAAGACAGTTGCAATGAAATAAAGATTAAGAAATGAGTCTGAAGCTATTTGGATATGCAATTTACTGACCTGTAAAGGGATGTGATCTAAAGCAAAGGAAGTAGAATTATATCATATCAAATATGAGCAAGCTTGTCTACTGGAACTAAAAGAAAAGTCATGAAGGTGGTAACAGAGAGGTTATATTTGCTACCATTGCTGCTCACCTTGATTTTCTGTATAATCTGTTAAGTCATAAATCATCTCTGGAGAAAGTTATGACCATGCATGGAGACAGCTTGAAGAAAACAGTGATAATTTATAACAATAGCTATGGAGATTAAAAAAGTGAACTGACCAGGGACATTTAAATGATGTCCACTTCTGACAGAAAGGTTAGGGATGAAGTAATAAGAGGTAAGAGAAAACTAGAGAAGGAAAATCATTAATCTCTGGGGGAAGAAGTACTATAATATAAATGTAGCATATGACTCAGCTATGAATAATAATCATATCATCATAATATCTTAATCTAAAGATTAAATAACATTGAATAACTATGCATATTTGCAAGAGAGTAAGAAGGTAGAGTATGAATGGGAGATAGGGCTCTGTGAGTAACAAAGGTAATTCATCCTCTTTCTCTGTGGGAAGGCAATGGCTAATATCTGAAACTAAAAATTCAAGAAAAATCTGTACACACATATTATTTCTAAATCTGAGAGCAGATTCTGAAGAAACAGCTATGAATTAAAAATGTTGCTTCTAGGGTGTTGGATGGGGCTTGCTGTTTTGGTGATTACTGAATTTCTATAATAAGCTTTGTAGAATTATTTACATTTTTAAAGTACATCCATGTATCACTTTGATAAAAATATTAAATTAAAAATAATTTTTAAAGGGTTCAAGAAAAGTCATGGTTTGGAAGCTATCTTAGGGAATTAGGAGATGACACCTTTGTTTTGACACCCTGTGGCACGTGGAAGGTGGGACATCTGAGGAGCTGATATACTCAAAAAGAGGATGAGTTCTAGAGTGAGAAGGTATCAGGTGCTTGAGAAGGTATGAAAGTTTGTTCAAAGGAATTTAAAATTTCAAAGTATGAAATGAGAGAAAAATTTGGAAGTCTCACATAATAGTATGGGGATTTTTTTAAATTATAAGAAAATAGCAGATTAATAAAAATTAACAAACAAATAGGATTTTCAGGTAGATAAATGATAGATAGGAGAAAAGTCAATGTCTTCATACATTTCAGGGACTATATTTCATGTTGACCCCAGGGACAGTTTTAGTCCAAAAGATTTAATAAAATCTTAAAGGTCTTATGATTCTGGTTACTATCTTTCCCCTGATTAGAAAGATAGATACTTAAGACAAAAAAAAAAAATAAGAGAAAATTATTTTTTAAAAAGTTAATTGGTTTTCTTGTCTCGTTGGAAGGTGATGATGTTAACAGAACAGGCTAGAAGGCTGCTGAATGACTAAGAATATTTCCTGAGCTCTTCCTTCTTAATATGCACATATAGGTTGACAATTTAAGTAACAGAATTTATGCCTTGAAGCCAGAATAATATGATATTCAAACATTTCTAGGATCACATTTTCTAATTCAAAAAAACCTCATAGCAAGGCAGAGCATGTAACAGAGGGTCAGGAGTGAAATGAAATTGTTTTGCCTCGGGGCCATCATGAATTTGTTCAGTGAAGCCAAGCAGAGCATTCTGGCTAAAACACACACATTTGTTCCTTGGTAGTGTTTTTTGTTTTTGTTTTTCTTCTTCTGACCTTCACATAATTCATTCAATAAGGAATACCTCAAAAGTGGGTCAGTTCCTATATGCACAGTTTAGGATACATATTTAAATGTTTCTTAGGGACTAAAATATAGAAATATCCTTTATTATTGACTTTAAAAGAATTTATACCTGTTTAAATTGTTGAACTATAAGCATCATCTTTTCCTTAATCTCACTTTATTTCGGGATTTAAGTATCCTGAGATCTTGAGAATAGAGATTCGCCCACCCCACTCAAGATTTCTATCATTCTCTATTCTTTACTGATGATGTGGTTCTACTACTAAACCATTAGTTCCTGGAAACTTTCTTATACAATAAAAAAATTTTGACTCCTTGCTTTTTAATTGATTTGCAGTTTGAAAACTTAGAGAAATATTTTCAACTAAATAAATTCTTTATTTCTTATGACCTCTGTTCTAACGATTTCTGAGTTCCCTAAATGTGACATGGTGACATAGTCTCATTCTCACCTGTTCTCCTGGGCAAAATCTAATTTTTTCAAATAAAGTTTATCTATTTTGAATTGCCTCTCAGATTAATGACAAATTACCAGCTCAAAAGTAATTGACATTTCTGTTAAAAAAATGATGTAGGAGATGAGAAAATATATTTTCTTCTCGACCTCTCTCATCCTTGTTCCCCACTCCAAAATAGATAACTAGCATTGCTTCCTCAGATTAAAAGAATTTATTAGCTCAAAGTAGTAGCTGAGAAATAATTGTCCAGGAACTTCTAGAAATGTGAAAATATTAATTTAACATTTTGTTATATAAAATCTATCTTGCAGGGCATCAAACTGCTTAGAAAAAATGAGCCCTTGGTCATGATTTATGATTCATGTAATGGCTGCTCTAGTTAAACCCATTGACTTGGCAAGAATTTTGCATCATTGTAGCTTTGCAGCAGCATAAAAAGTGATTGCTCATATTTTAGGAGTGTTGTATTATGGAACAAGTGAATATATTTAGAACATAATGTTGAATTTCTATGTCACTTGAAAATTCAGCTTATAAAATCACAAAGCTAAAAGTTGAAGGAAATGAATTGTTTCTTAAAGAAGTATGAAAAAGTATTATTATAAAACACATTTTATTATTGACAGTAATATGCCTTGTTCTTGCCACAAGTAATACATTTATTATCATGGCCTCAATTTATGGTGGTGAATCTCAAGCAAACATGTAAATTACTCAGAATTTCATCCAATAGCATCTAAGACAAAAGCAGAAAAGTTTATTCCTAGTGGAGACCCATCATATGAAATAATAGAAATGTATGTTTTCCACACTTTTAAGTAACTCCTGGAGTTTTTTATATAGGAATTCTCTATTTTTTTTGTTTCAGAAATTACTCTGAGTTGGGAATTAAGAATACTAGGATCTCATCTCAGCTCTGCGACATATTTGGGGTGTCTCTCTGTCTTCCTTGGCTTCAGTCTTCTGATTAGTAAGGAAAAAATTTGTTCTTCCCAAACTTGCTTATGTCAGCATTGTAATATCTCAGAAATTTCTTTAAAACCCTCATCTGCAGGTTTTAATTGGTTGAGGTAAGTTCTAGAGAGTTGCACTCTTTAAAAAAAAAATTTCCCCAGTTGGTGCTAATCCATAAACAGGTTTGTAAATAAGCTACATGACTTTAAAGGTATTTTTGGCTCTGTGATTAATAAAATACACTTGCTAGTGAAGTTTATAATTCAGAGGACACTCATTTTAGAATTATAAGAGACTTCAATTGAAATTAAATTAATTATAACATTGAAACTATACTGAAAAGAATGCTTTAGAAATCAAGAAATATTTGGTTCTATGGTATAACTCAAGGTCATTATTGCTAGTATGTACCACAGGCACACACACAGGGCCAGTGCATAGGCATGCTAATGCTATAATTCCATCTTCATATGACCTAAAAAAATAAAATCATGTTTTATATACTACATATGGGATCAGTCTCACTTTATAAAGATACGTTTTATTTTTTTTGAGACAATATATTTTATAAACATTTTCTAAAATGTAAGATTTTCAATTACCATCTAGTTCTTATTAAAGTAGTTTCTCCATGGCCCTGTCCAATCTATATAAATTAGCTGCAAAATTTATCTTCATATTTTTAAACAGACTGACTTTCTATAAGGTGTTATTTGGCATAAATAAACATAGAACATTAGAAATTATTTGACAGAGTAATTTGAGACTAATAATAAGCTCTTCTCACTGATGATGTTGATGATGATTAGGCCACTGAGGCAATTATCTGTTGAGACTAGTCCTAGTTCCATTTTCAAGAGCAACTTTCTTATTCACAATGGCCAAAGAATATTAATTGAATTCTTCTAAAACAAGGATCCCCAACTCCAGGCTGCAGACCAGTACTGGTCTGTGTCCTGTTAAGAATTGGATTGTGCAGCAGGAGGTAAGTGGTGGGCAAGCAACTGAAGCTTCATCTGCATTTGCAGCTGCTCCCCAGCCCTAGCATCACCACCTCAGCTCATCAGGCATTAAATTCTCATAGGAGTGCCGGTCCTTAGTGCCAAAAAGGTTGGGGACTGCTATTCTAAAAGCAGTGCCATGTCATTCACATACATTTTATAGTAAATTAAAATATAATTTCAGATTATCCAGGATCATGCCTGCTAACACAGGTTTTTATTAGATCTTTAGATGTAGATCATGTATCCATAATAAAATTGAAATCCTGCCAGAGGCTGGCATCAGTATCTGCACAAAACCAGTGGAAACGTCTGAGCTACATTGTTCTTGGCTATTATTCACATGCTAGCAGAGCAGTGGAATAGCTGTGTTGGAAGCCTACTTTCTCTTCATGTAAAATGCTGGCCTAAAAAAAAATCTGACTTAAAACAAAAAAAACAATAAGATTTGAAATAATAAACCCAATAAGTATTTGTGTTAGCAGGTATGATCCTGGATAATCTGATTGAAAGGGAGGGCATTCGACCTCTGAACAATACATTAGTCTTGGACAAGAGAAGAAAGATTTCTTTCAGTGAGGTATAACTTAAAAAGACAAAAGTGGAAACAGATTCCAGAAAATTTATTTGGAGATAGAGAGAGGAACAGAAAGTTCTAAGCATTACAAAGGTCATGATTTTTTTTTTAATAAAATTCTAATTTGTATCATAATAATATATATTCACAGTAAAAATTTTGTGAAACACTAAACATTTTTAAAAACTAATACAGCATTCTTATGAACATAAATAAAATTATCCCTTCCCCTTCTTTTTGCCTTCAAGTAGGCCCATGTTAGTACATCCTTCATGTACTGGGAAGATCACAAATGTTTATGCTTTAGATTTCATCTCAGTCATTTCTTTCATCTTTTAATACTGAGCTGTTTACTATTACTCTTCAATGTTCTTAAAATAGCCATCATCTGCATTATTAATTTTTTTACATCTTCCAAAGACTTTCCCAAAATGTCTTATTTTTTTTCACTAAACTTAAGTTATATGAAGACAAGAGCCATGTTTTACTCAACTTTAGAATTCCACAACAGAGCTTTAAACATTGATCAAAATAGTCCAACAGATCATTCTGATGCTATTTCTTTGCTATTGTAGCATTCAAACACTTAAAATGTGAAACTAAAAAAGTGGATTCTTAATCTTAATAAAAATTAAAATGTGGATAGTGGCTACCGTATTGAACAGCACAGTTATTAATTGATAATTACCATAGTGGTTAAATAATTTTTTTCTTTCTAAATTTGTTTTCCAAGGCTCACAGTACATTAGAGGGAGCAAATAGGAGGAGAGATGACAAAGGAATGAGAATAAGTTAAATCAAACAAAGAATTTACAAGAGCACTATTCTTAATGAGTACATGGTCAAATAATCCTAATCTTTCAACTGATATTCACAATAATGATCCTGAATCATCTAAGAATGGATGAGTGCTAGGAATCTTGTATAAGCTCAATTGAACTTAATTTTGAGAACAATTCTTGGAAGTGTAACATTATCCCTATATCTCAATTTAAAAAATTAAAAATTTAAGCAACTTTCTTTAAAAAGCTGCTAGATGGTAAAAGTAGAATTCTAACCACTGGTCAGTTCCAAAGTCCATGATCTATACTCTCAATATGATGCTTAATTTCTAAATTATATTCATCACTCTCTGCACTCTAAGAATATACATACACAAATTTTAGAAAAAAATTCTCAAAAAATAATACCAACTTGAAGCAAATTGCTGTAGTATGCAAAGGGATAAATCTTCATCTAATTAAAAGATATTTGTTCTCCAAATGATCCAATGATATAACAATTCTGGATAGACAAGATGATAGCATATTTATTTTAGTAAATCAGTACAGATATAATAAAATATTCAAATCCTAAAACTTTTTATATGATGTACATTAAATTCATCTCTACTATATCATTTTCTCAAATTTGCCACATTTTAATAGAAAAACAAAATCAATGCAAAGACCCTAAGAAATTCTTTTCTATTAGCTCCAAGGAATAAAATTATAAAACTTATACATACCTTTTTGTTTGTTGTAAATGTATGGTACATTTCTGTTGGTCTTCATGAGAAACTTCTCTGCAATTTTTAAAAATTGTTTAGGTACCAAATGGTGTATTCAATTGTATATATTTGTTTTATATTTAATTTAAAAAATACACTGAAACTATTTTCAATGTCTTCTAAGACTCAAAGAAATGCAATGTCCTTAAAATGTGGTGCTATGGGCAAAAGGATACACTTAAGTGCCTTCCAATGTCTATAAATAAGCTGTGGTTTCTTAAGAGGTGGTGGGGTGGGGGTGGAACTTTATTTGTTATTAGTTATCTAATTTTGTAAATGTTATCTTTGTTAGAACTGAAACCTATTTTATGATTTAAATATTTTTCAAATATTATCTTATGCTATATTTTTTATAATAGAATCTTATTTGCCTTCAATAGCCTTCCTCATTCTTTTTACTTTCATTCCATATTCTTCTCCTGAATTATAGTTGTATATTCTATTCTGGATGAAATACTCTCATTTTCCTCTAAAATGTGGCTGGTAAACAAAAGCCTGTAAGAGTATATATATGAGGGAAGCTCAGAGTTCTTTCATCTATGACTTTTCTTTTCAAATTATCCTTGGCTTTACTAAACTGTGGGTTGTTGTGGCTGTTATTGTCTCATCTAAATATAGACCCTAATTTAGATAATCACAGGATAAAACCCAAAGTGACGTATTGTTTTAAATGAAATACTGATACCTCTTCATATACACAAGGGTGGCAGGGACACTGCATTTAGCAATCAACCAGTCATCTCAGTATTGGCCTCTGCTATTTCAGTTGTTGGTGTAAACATAACCAGAGAGAAGCAAATTAGAAGGAAAACAACAAAAAACCTCTGCTTTTTGTGTTTTCTCAAGCAAAAATGCCTTACTGGGGGAAAAAAAATCTTTTTCTAAATGCATCAGTATAATCAAGAATGTGACATATATTTTATCTCAGAGAATCATTTTGTGAAATTTAGCATTTTTTATCTCAACCCAACAGAATTGATTCAATGCACATTTATCAAATGTTTACTTCAGATAAAAGTTTTGTGTAAATGATTTTTTTTATAATAAAGTGTTCTGGCCTTGTTCTTGCTTCAGTGATAAAGAACAAAAGAAAATGGCAAAAGTATTTAAACATACCATGGGCTTGAAGCAATCATTTTAAGATGGAAAAATTCCTAGATGATGTTCCACAGTTTCTAATAATTCTGTGCTGCGATTCCTTTTTAATTAGGAATTAAAAAGTTACATAAAAATAGAGTTTACATAGGCTTATTATTATAATTACATATGCAGCATTTTTAGCATAAATTTATACTAAAGGACTGAAAAATCAAAGCATTGCATATAATTCCAAATAAGTCACTGCTCAATCAGGCAGAAACTAACCTTTTCCTACAAAATAATTTTTCTGGCTCACTAGCTATTGACCTTCTAGGTAATCTTATACCGAGTCATTAACAATCACTAAATGTTTGAAACAACTCTGGGGATTACACAAATGTAAATTAAAAGAAACTCACCTGATGGTATTGAGCACAGCATTAGACTGTAAGTGCTCTAAAACATACCTTCACAGTGGAGGGTAGGTGACAGGTCTAGAACTCCCTAGCCTGCTATTGTACCCATCTCCCAGCTGCTTTGAGAATTGACTGTAAGTGCCTCAGAGCAGTCAGTTTCTTGGAAAACTGCCCTCCAACCAAGATTGATGGGCACAAGGTAGCAAATGATGCCCCTTTGTTTCAAGGGTGACCAAACTTTTGTGCTCCTCAGAGTCTCCCTACAATCACAGTAAAGTAAAGCTCTAGTTAAGACCTCATTCTTGCTCAGCCTTTTTTCTTTGTCCTTTCCTCCTTTTCTCACTTTTTGTACCAGAGATCACTTTCCAAATAAATCATGTTCACTAAATTCCTATCAGAAGTTCTGCTTCCAAGGAAATCTCACCTAAGATACATAGCTATCATTAAAACTTTAAACTGGCTGGGAGAAAAAAAGAAAGAAAGAAAAAAAGGCAATTGAAGAGATGGTTTGAAGGGAGAGTGGGAAAATAATTTTATTAGCAAGATTTTTTAATGAAGCTACAACATTGGACATAACCCACCATTTCAATTCACCACTTATTTTTTATGTATTTCAGAGTCCGTTTCTCTACATTTAAATTAAAGTTACAGTCTCATAAACTTTCTAAACAGGTCTACCAATTTGTCAAGGTATTTTTTTTCTTTCCTCTTTTTTCCCCCCAGCATTAAAGTCTAGGAGGATTTTTCTTTTTATTGTAAATGAGTCTCAAAAATATAATTGCCAGTGTTTTAAATCAATATTTTTACAACACTTTTTGGATGGCGGACATTCCATGATTCTTTGTGTTTAAACATTTCAAAGGCAGGGAACTTTGTATCTCTAGTGTCCTTCCCAGTAACTGGCTTATAGCACAAAATAAATATCTTAATTCAGTGGAGAGTTCTGCCAGAGGTTCTATAGGAAACTAATGAGATAATTGATGTAACATGATAAGTGCTAGATAAATATTAGCTAGTTCATAAAAATAGTAAAATTATAGTACAAAATTTAGATTTCATATATAAATTTGTTGACCAAATTTCTAATAATGATGTCATGGTCATCTAAATAATACATTTGAAACAGTATATGTATTATTATTATTGCTATTACTATTGTCATAATAATAGTTATGGGTTGATCGTCAAAAGACAATTTCTAAAGTAAAAAAGATAGATAAAATTTTTATAAGAATTCCCAAAAAACAATTCATGGTAAATTGATGGTCAGTAAGATGAAAGTCCAAAGCCAGTATTAATACTCTTTTGTCTGATTATCAAATAAACAAAACAAGATTCAACAGTAAGAAAGGAACCAGTTCCTAGGCAAAAACTTGATCAAAGGAAAGAATATATGTTTGACAAATATGAAAATAAATATCTGTTATTTTTAGACACTGTTTTCTCTACAGCTATTAGTTGTACTAGTGACAAATTCTTTTCAATAGAAAGTTTACCGCATGGCCTTCATCCAATTGAGAAATTGTAATTATTACAAAGCACCATTTTTTAAAATGACAATTCCTTATATATCTCTAACGAGAACTTACATGAGAGAAATGAGTTTACCATTTAGATCTAGAAAACTGACCATCCATGGTTTAAACATGTTGAGGTTAAAACATAGCAATGGCATTAATAATAATAACAACAACAACAACTACTACAGTGAACTAATGAAATAGAGACACCAGAAAAAAAAAAAAAAAAAAGACCACTCATAAAACACTAGTACCTAAAAAGCTATGTCAGACCACTGAGAATAGAAGTTGTTATTTATTACCCTTGTAAAATAATCAAGCATAATTCTAGGCAATCTTTATAAAATTACATGGCCATTTTTAAGTGAACATTATACATCTACACTTTTGGATTTCCTATTTCTGTCTTGTTTGATTTATTAAAGTCAAAAGCTACATTCATACTCGTCTTAAATAGCTATATAAAGATCTTAAACACATTTAAACATATTTTAATGTCAAAATTTATTAAAGTTGTAATTTTAAGTAATGAAATGTTCTATATCTTATGTGAAATCATTGTTAAATATATATTTAATGACATTCATTAATTTCATAAAAAATAATTTACTCTTAAATATTATCCACAAAATATCTTACTCTCCTGAGGAATTAACATATTCCCTTTATTAAAGAGCTTACTATATAACCCAGTATACCAAAAAAGTACTAAAATAAAAAAAAAATAGTGACTTTATAATGAGATTGATATATGTTCTTATTTATACAGTAATATAACCTCTCTGAATCTCAGTTCCCTCCAAATTCAACTGGGCAAACCCTATTATTCATAGGTGTGTGAATAAGCCTCTGAGGCTCATGGACCATTTGGGCCTGAGGTTCTGAAAAGAACAGAGAGAAGACGAATACAAAATGAAAGAAGGGTTTTGAACTCACAAAATTCTATAATCAGAAAACAGACTGATATAAGTACTCAGCTGCAAACATATATTTTAAAGTATAAGGTGTATAGGTGAGGTTGAAACATAGCAATGGCAAAAGAAAAAAAATACTACTGTGGACAATTACTCAACAAAATGAAAGAATGAAACGCCAACACATGCTACACTGGTAAATTTCTAAAGCACTGTCAAATGAAAGAAACCATACATTAGGAAATATAAGCTCTATGAATCCACTTTATAAATTTTAGAAAAGGCAAATCTATTAA
>PVKZ01007484.1:0-22712 GCA_004027375.1 Macroglossus sobrinus | reverse complement strand
GCCAGGCTGCCAGCACTCTCACTGTGTGACACTACTGCCCCCGCCAGGTGGCCTGGGCAGTCTCCAACCTGGTGCCTCCTCCGTCCCCCGCCCCCCCCCCCCGGGCTCTGCTCTGAGTGGTTCCAGGACCCCGTCGCTGGGAAGGGTACTGGGGGGCCGAGGCGGGTTTGCCGGGTCTCTGTTTTCACCGAAAGAGACAGGGACCCCGACACGGGGGCCCCACTTGTCCTATGCCCCCATGGCCCCGAACCCCGAGAGCCAGGCTGCCATTAGCCAAGCCCCTCTCTGGACAAACCCCAACATCCTGGGGGACCCTAAACCCAGAGGAAGGGGGGCATTGGGGCTACCTGGCCAAGACCCACCCCTGACCTCACACCCCTGTGTGGCAGCTGGCACTGCAGGCTGGGGACAGGGACAGACAGGGGCACAGAGGCCCAGGGGAGGGCTGGATCGGGGCCAGAGGTGAGCTGCTTGTCCCCGAGGCCGGCCCACCCCGGAGGGGACCAGGTGTCCCAATGGGGGCCGCTCTGTTTCGGGCTGTTTGCCGGCCCCTCGGGCGTTGCCGTGGCGACGACACTCCTGCGCAGGGGCGCCATACCGCAGAGGTGACTCGGCACCCCCCGGCACCTCCGAGAACTCTCACCTTGGCCCCCGGCCCCCCCCAGGAATGTTCCATGGCCCCCGGGCAAGCATGTGTCCCCGCGCGGCTGACCCAGCGCGCCTGGCCGGCGCCTCTCCCCCTCCCCTGCGGGCCTCGCCGCCCGCCCCGGCCCGGAGCCGCCCCCGCCCCCGCCCCCGCCCGCCCGCCGCCGAGGGGTCCCCGGCAGGGGCCTTCCTCCAGGCCCCAGGGCGCCCCCACCCCAGCCTCCTGGTGTCGGGGGGCTTCCCACAAGCCCCTGCTTTGCCTCTGGTCCCTGAAATGCTCTCCCGGTCCGCGCCCCACTCTCCCTGGGTCACCCCACAGCCCACCCCTGCTGCTCAGGACACAGGCCCTGCACCCCCGTCTGCAGCGGGGTGGCCTGGGGCAGCGGGCCGTCTAGGGGAAGCAGGCAAACATCGGGAGATGGCACACGGGGCCTTGGCGTGAGCACTGTGGCCGTCCCGTCCCCCTCCTGGGGGCTCCCGGGGGAGCTCAGGAGCTGCCCGGGCAGGGGTCACGGTGACGGACGGGGACAGCTGTGTCCCACCGCCCGAGCTATTTCGGTGTCGGCAGGAGCCGGGCGGGCTGGCACAGGGCTGCGGCATCCGGGCGGGCAACACGACACCCTGCGACGGGGGGCACCCCTGGCGCCCTGTCCCCGGGCCCTGGTCAGCTGTCGGGGCCCCCCCACACACACCCCCCAGCCCCCCCCCAGGAGGCTTAGCGCACATGGTTTCCCTGTCCTGCCCGGCCGAGGGGCCGCGGTGGATTTGGCCGGGGTGAGGCGGGGTGGGGGCGGGGGGGACCGGCCCGCAGGGGGTGTCGGGGAGGTGAGGACAGGCCGGGACCAGGAGGGCAGCTGCCTTTAATCCCCCCGGGGCCCCCCTGGCCGGCCTGCATCTCCCGTCCACTTTTATTTTTAGGTGCCATTTCTAGGTCGTGAGCTGCCCCGTCCTGGGGACAAGGGACAAGCCAAGCGCGGTCACACACCAGGGGCCCCAGGACCCACCAGGCACCGCGGTCGGGGAGGGTCCCCCGGTCGTGGCCTCGTGACCCAGAAGCTGGGGCGCTGAGGTTCTGAGCGTGTTGTCCCCGACCCGCTGAGCCACACCTGCACCCGGAGGGTCCTCGGGCCTGGCCGGGCGAGGTGGCTGGCGGCCGCGCCCCTGCCTGCAGCCCCTTGGGGAGCCCTCGGAGCACTGGCGGGGAGACGTCCACGAGCCCACGACTGGGGGGAGGCGTCCCCCAGGTTCCCACCGGCCGGGCCTCCGTGGACTGAGGGGGACGCAGATTAGGAAGGAATCGGGTGGCGGTGGGGCTGGCCCCCCCTGAAGCCGTGTGGGGGCCTGGGTGGTACCCCAAAACCACGGAGGGGAGCGGGGGCCGCACACTGTAAGGGGGAGACCTCGCAGGGCCTGAGCTAAGGAGCAGAGAACCCCGGGAACCGCCACGTCACCCAGGGGTGACAGGAGGGTCAGCCTCGCCACCTCCTGACCTGGCCACCATGGCCCCAGGCTTGGGGACAGCACAGAGGACAGTTTCTGCCCCAGGCCGACAGGAGACAGGCATTTCTGCAGACGTGGCCTGATTCAGGGCCACACAGGGCGGTGCCAGCACGGGGACGGGGGGGGGGGTAGGGGTGGCTCACCCTTCCTGAGCCTGGGGCGTCTCCCGCAAGTGGGCGCCCCGTGAGCCTTCCCACACACGACCCAGGGACCAGGACTCCCGGGGGCAATGTCACACCGCTGCCATGCAAGGAAGCTCCCCGGGCCCCAGGAGGTGGCAGGCCACACGGGGCTGGGGGCATGGTGACGGACGGCCAGTGGGGACAGAGACACGGGCTGGGCAGGAGAGGAGGGCGGGCATCAGGGGACACAGTTTAGACGATGGAGGCCACGGGCCTCCCTGCACTGAGGCCGGCAGCACACCGCCCCCACCCCTCCGGGGCAGCCTCACACGGCCCCCACACCCCGCGGATGGGTCCCTCACATCCGCGTCCCCAGGAGCACGGCTGGCTGCACTGTGACTTGTGGCTGGAGCACGTGGCTCCCAGCTTGGCCCCGAGCAGCAGCCGCCCACCCCCACCCGCCCGCTCCGGCCTCCCTAACGAGCCCTTTCCAGGCCCTTTGATCCGGCTTTTAATAAGCAGCCCCCTCCGAGGGGCCCAGGCACGCCCCCCGTCCCCCGCCCCCCAGCCCTGCAGGGCTGATTACCCCGAGCCCGTCCGGCCCCAGCCCTGAGCTGGGTGCTGGGGGCTCTCTTCCAGATCGGGGTCAGGAGGACACCGTCGGTGGTGTTCCGGGCGGGAGGTGGCAGGCCAGCCTGCCCTGGGGTCACCTGGGCAGGAGAGGCCCCTTGTTGGGGGGAAGGTGCCGTGGACGGAAGGAGCCCCCACTGCAGGCTCAGGAGGACAATGGACGCACAAGTGTGGGGGGCGGGGGTGGGCCTGACCGCCCTCTCAGCCTGGGGACTGGTGGGGTGCACCGTCCCCCATCCTCGCCTTCCCCGGTCAGGCCGGTCGGCCGCCACGGGCCACGCCAGCCTCCAAGGCCACTCACTCCACGAGGGTGTCCAGGGGCCACCCCAGGCCTGCGACCTTCCCTCCAGCCACAGCTGTGGTCAAGGTGGCGGGGAGCGGCATGTGGGGTGCAGAAGGCAGCATGGGGCTCCACGGGGCTGGGGGGGGGGCCGCGGAGCTGCAGGAGGCCCGCTCCCCAGAGCCGCCCCTCTCTCCCTCCCTCCCTCCCTCCCTCCCTCGCTCCCACACATGTGCACACACACACACACATGCATCGGCGGGAAACGGGGCCCCCCGCCCCCCTCCCCCAGCAGCGGGCATGGGGTTTTACTAGCGCCACAAATCAGATATCACACAGTTTGGGGCTGACATGGTTTTTATAAGGAGTCTTTAGGCCGCCCGGTGAAGGCCCAGGGAGAGCCTGGCAAGGCGCGTCCAGCTGTCAGGGCCTTCGGAATTCCAAACACTTCGTAAAGTGCAAGGCCAGCACCTTGTTCTGCTTAAGGCCCTCGCCCCTGCCCCGGGCCTGCCGCAGAGGCTTCTGGGAGGCACCTCCCCCAGATGCGGGGAGGGGGCCGCCCGCAGCTGCCAGGCGAGGGGCCCGCGAGGGGTCCTCCGCCCGCGCCCGCGCCCGCCTCGCCTCGCCCAGGCTCCCCGGCCAGGGGGTGTGTGTGTGTGGGGGGGGACACGCTCCAGAGAGAGCCCCCGTGTGCTGCCCCCACGGCCACCGCCCCGTGCCTGTCACCCAGGGTCTGAGCCCGGGCCGCTTGAGCGGGCCACGGCAGCTCCTCGGGGCCAGGCCACCGGTTCAGGGGCCGTCCTCCGGCTGCCCCCCGGCACCCACGGGGTCCCCCGGTGTGTCCACCTCCATGTCCACACACACACACACACACCCGTGCTGGTTGGATCTGAAGGACAATGTCGATTCTGAGGACACCGGGCACTTTGGTGACTGTGGACACAGCAGCCTGTCTCCCCGTAACTCTGCAGTGAGCTCAGCCTCCCCTCAGCAGGAGCCCCCTGCACTCAGCACCCAGCACCCAGCACTCAGCACCCAGCACCACGGCTGCCAGGCCCACAGGCCGCCCCAAACTGGGGACGCCGTAGGGGCCTGCAGAGGGCTGTGCCAGGAGGGGCTGACTCCGGGCGCCACGTGGGAGGGACACGGGGACCCACCAACCAGCCACCCCCCAGCCCCGAGCTTCTCAAAGCGGGAAGGCCCTGGCCCGCCGCTGACTTGCGGGCCCTCGCCTTACGGGGTGTGGGGGGGACCCTCCTCACTTGGCTCTATGCGGTGGGAGAGGGGGTGCTCGGGGGTGCTCCCTGTCATTCCTCTCTGTGACAGGGGACGGGGCAGGGTCCCCACGGAAGGGCGATGTGGCCGGCTCTGTCCTGGGGGGGGGCAGGGGACAGACACTGGGAGGCGAGACATGTGCTGTGTGCGTCTGGGGGACTTCTGTGGAGGGGGGACCCCTCGAGCCCCCAACTCCGAGTTCCCCCAACTCCGAGCAGGAGGAAGCAGGGACCCTCGCCCTCCTCCCCCCACCCCCAGAGCCAGCCGGGGCAGGGCGCACAGCTGCGGGGGGAAACGGGGCCCCAGGCCGTGCACGGGAAGGAACGCAGCCCCCCTCCCCCTCCCCACTCCGGCATCCACCCCACGAGGCCGGGGCCAATCAAAGCCAGATGTGCGAGCCACGGAAAACGCTGATTATTTTGACTAGGAAAAGCCCTCTTTACGGAGAAATAATGAAGTGATTTGGGGGGATTGAGCTGGAGATGACCTCACCGGGAAGGAGGGAACGCAGATGCTACACAGACCACTCACACGTGGGGAGGGGGTCCCGCGCCGGGCGCCCCCAAGACCAGGGCCCTCGTGTCCCCACGGGGGTCTCAGGGCCTCTGGAGCCGAGCCTTGTGGGGGTCTCAGACTTGAGACGGGTCCCTGGGCGCCCCCAAGACCAGGCCCTCATCCCTTTAGCCCGGGGAGCCGAGGTGTCCCAGAGCTGGGGGACAGTGTGGGCACCACTCGGCGGGGTGGGGGCGATTCTGGGCCCTGAAGGGACTGAGAGTCAGTTGCAAAGATGGGACAGGCGCCCCCCATGCCTGCACACGCATGCACTGCTGCTTGGGGGGCCTCTCGAGCCCCCCACACACAGGTGGGGCACGGCACCCACGAGCACAGCCACCAACCCGGGGCAGACGAGGGTTTCTGAGGCTGAGAGCCGGGCGTAGCATTTGGGGAAGCAGAGAGGCTCGGGGACGGGGCCCAGCAACCCCCTGCCAGGGCCAGGCTCGCTGCAGTGGGCACCCCCAGCCCTGACCCCCGACCCTGCTGGACACTCCGAGGATGACGTGCCCTCTGGGACAGCGGGGCCTGTCCGAGCACGTGGCCCGCCCCCATCTCTCTGTGTCTTCACGGACTTTGAGGGGCTTGGAGGGACCCTTCACAGCGACCCGTGCCCCCCGACGCGGGCAGCTCTGCCGGGAGCGTGCCTCGGCCCCCCTGGAGGGCGTCCTGCCGGGCGGAAGGGGCCTGTCACAAATGGCCCCACACGTCCGGCCCGTATCTAAGGAACGTCCGAACAGGCAGGTCCGCGGGGATGGACGGCAGATGGCGGGGGGGCAGGCAGGGCCGGCCGCGGCCTTCCGGGCGGCGTGAAAATGCCCTGCCATCGGATGTGGTGGCAGACAGCACCGGGGGATGCGAGGGGCCCCCACCGCCCGCCTGCCCGCCCGGACCCCCGCCGCCCACCCACCCGCCCAGGCCCGAGCAGACGCGAGCGGGCTCCACGTTTGCTGCCTGGCCAGCCATTTGCGTGTTCACTCACTCACTCACCCCCTCACCGCTAAGCTAAGCACCGCGTGGGGGCCGGGAGGTGTGGGAGCCGCCCCACGCTCACAGTCACCCCAGGGTTGCCGCCCGCAGGGGCCTGGCCTTGTTAGCGCCACTGTGATTTGAGACCTGGGCCCCCGTCCTCCCGCTGCTGGGGGCCGGGAGCAGCGGAGACCACTCGTGTCTCGGGGTTCCCTCTAGGCAGAGGGGCCCGGCCAGGCAGCCCCTGCAGGGAGCTCGCTTAAGGGGTGCGTGTGGAGCTGGGGTGCTGGCCCTGGAGAGGAACGCGGGCCGCTGAGGAGAGATGGACCAGATGGGTCCGGCTCGTGGGGGGCCGTGTGTGTGTGTGGGGGGCTACGTCCTGTGGGCCACAGAGCGGTCTGGGGAGCGAGGCCCCTGCCCCCACAGCCCCCTCCCCACCAGGCCTCTGCCGGGGTCTCCATCTCTCCTGCAAAGTAAACAGCCCCCCACTCAGCCAGGCAGCAGCCCTCACCACAGGGACGGGGTGTGGGGGCAGCGCTCCAGGCTCTGTCCCCCCCCCACCACTAGAAAGGGGGCCACCCCCATTCTGGGCCCCTCGTGAGGACGTGGGGCAAAGGTGGGCCGGCTCAAGTCCGCTCCGCCGGGGTGGACAGGCTGCTTGGGTCACGTGGGGCCTTGCCCAGGGCAGTGGGGGAGGTTGGGTCCAAGCTGGGGGGTGCCCAGGAGAACCCCTCTCTGGTCGCTGAGCATGGGGGGTTTAGCACAACGGGGTGCGCCAACTGTGTTGGAAAAGGGGCAACCCAAAGCACAGAGCAGCCGAAGTGGGGGGCAGAGAAGAAGCCCCCCAGGCCTGGTCCTCGCCCCAAGCTTCAGGGGCATCTGGTGGGGGAAGAGGCAGCTCGCCAGCCCCTCCTCAAACCCCCCAGCTGCAGGCCCATTTCCTGAATTCCTGCGCGCCCTCGGAGTCAACCCCCCACTCCCGCCGCCCCCCCCCGCCCCCGCACCCCCTCCCCTCGCTGCTTGGAGGGCTGAGGCGAGACCCCTCACCCCCGTTCCCACAGCGCTGAGCCGGGCGGGGCGGAGGGGCGCGGGGGCCGGGGCACTGGGGAGACCAAGGACGTGGCAGCCCCAGCTCCGGCCCCAGCTCCCCCCTCCTTCCTCCTCCCCTCGGCAGGAAGCGAGGGGCCTGCGGGGCCCCTGGGGTGCAGCGGGGAGGGTCTGCAGGCCCGGGCCAGCCAGCGGGGTGTGGGGGTGGGGGGCGGGGGAGCTGCGCGGGGGCGGCTGATGAAGGATGAGATTCCTCTCCCAGCCCCGAGTCGGGGTCCTGGGGGGGAGGCTGGGCCCCATGAATTATTTCTCTAAGGAAAACACCATTTTGCTCGGTGTCGCGGCTACTCCGGACCCTCCCGCCACTTAAGTCAACACTGAAGGGCGGAGCTTGCCCGGGCCTTCACCCTCCGGCCCGCGGAGGGGTACTCCAAGCCGCCAGCCCCTCTCCTCCCCCCACCCCCGTTTCTGTCTCCCTTTGCAAGGCCCCAGAGGGAAGGGAAGGGAAGGGAAGGGAAGGGAAGGGGGCCGGGGCTCGCACACAGCAGGGCAGCTCTCCAGAACATTCCACAGCCCGCCCTGAACGGTGGGCCCCTCAGGGGTTGGGGTCCTTCTAGTCCCTGCTCCCCGGATCCCTAGGCCTCTCAGGCCCTCGGCCTCAAACCACGCGCACACACGTAGACGTGCACACACATAGACACACGCGCACGTGCGCACACACACACACAGACCGGGCCCCACGTGGCCTCGTCCCCTCTCGGTGTCCCCACAGCAGCCGTGCTGCCCCGTGGGGCGTTAAGGGCACAGTTCAGATGCAGAGCTGTGGCCGGAGGGCAGGTAGCCGCTGTACAGAGCTGGACCCCGACCCTGGGCCACGCTCACACCCCACCCACTGAGGGTCTCCAGTGTCCCTTTGTCCTTCCCCTGGTCTGGCACCTTCCCACAGCTGCCGCCCTGCCCGCCTGCGGCCCTGGGCTGCATTGCCCGGCTCTGGGTGTCTCTCCCCAAACACCGCTTCCTCCGGGCGCCTTGCAGCCCCCTGCCCACCTGACACCCACCCATGGGGCCCCCTCCCCGCAGCCCGCCCGGACGTGAGCCCTAAACATGGGCGCCCCGTCGCTTTCCGGGGGGCTTTTCACGGCTGCGTCTCACTCCTGCTCTGGAATGGGGGAGTCCAGCCTCCTGCTAGGTTCAGGGGACTGGACCTGGACGTGACAAGGGGGGCCCAGGGGCACCCGGGCTGCAGTGAGTACACGTGGGACACACCCCACAACCAGCAGGCCAGGCCTCGGACGCAAGGAACAGAGGGACGGAGCCGGGGGTACTCGTGTGCACTTTTATTGGGGCCCGTCACAGGCCGAACCAGTCGGGGACGCCCCCGCGCTGGGGGTCCCGGCGCTGCCGCTGCCGCTGCTCCTCCAGCAGCCTGGCCTGGACGTCGTCCTCGGCGCTCGGCTGCTTGTCAGGAAAAAGCTCTGGGAACGTGAAGGTCTGTCCGTGGGCCTAGGAGAGATCGGGGACCAGCTCCAGTGGGGCCGGCCTGGGGGCCCCCACTACAGGAAACGGGGCGCAGCCTTCCTGCCGCACCTGCCCAGGGCCGTGCCCCCAGCGGCGTCCCCGCCCGCAGAAGAGGAAGCACCTTAGCCGGCTGGGCCCTGGCCTCTTTCTGTCCGGCAGTGTCCCTGGGCAGAGGGACGGCTACCGACAGGGACCCCCTTTCCCAGCGGCAGTTATGTCACCCGGGGGTGGTGGCCGGAGCCAGGTGCAGGGAAATGGCCCCAGTGGCATCGGAAACGTCTTCCAGCCCCAGCACCTGAAGGCCTCGGCCCACGCGGAGCCCACACGGAGCCGGGCCCCTCCAGCTCAGAGCTCAGCACACACACACACACACACACCGCCGGTGGGGACAAAGAAATGAGCCGCACACCAGAGGTTCCGAGCGTGCCCCCTGCTCCAGGGCACCCCGGTCCCAGGCCGGGGCCAGGGGGCCAGCATCCCACGGTGGCAGGGGAGCATGGGGGACGGGGGGTGGGAAGCGCTCTGGCTCCAAAGATAAGGGCTGCAGCAGGGAGGGCACCCCGCCCCCCGCTCGGAAGGTGAGCTGACGGAGAACCATATCTGGGGCTTCTAAAGTGTGCACTCAGCAAAAAAAAACTGCTCGCTTCTTGCAGACCCTTGTTGTTTTGCAAAGAATGTGGACGTGGGCGGGCGGCCGGCCAAGTACAAGCGGACACGGCCCCTGCACGCCCCCCGAGAACGGCCGGTTCATCCATCCCGGGTCACGTGGCGCGGGGTGCGGGCCGGAGTGACGAGAAGCAGCCGTGGCGGGCTTGGGAGAGGCCTCTCTTACACGTTTCAAGCCTCTCTCTTTTTTTTTTTTTTCCTTTTTCTTTTTTTAAAATACCAAAGGGCAATAGTTTACGTGCAGGGCTGATTGCCCAGAATGGGGGGACGGGCGGGCGGGAGGAGGGGGTTCTGTTTAATATAGCGAGGTGATTCTGCTAGTTTTCTGAGGTGGGGGAAACGGAAAATGACATTTGAAACATAAATACAAAGATGGCAGTTTGCAAAGAGCTTGCAGGAGGGGGAAGAAAAAGGAGAAAAAAAAAATGGAGGAGGCCCTCAACGGGATTCTCCTTGTTCCCTGCAGCCGGGACCACGGGGTGCCGAGCGTGGCGCCCCTTCCAGAGCGAGCCACCTCGTTCTTTCGAAAAAACGACACCCTCTCCACACAGGGGACGGAGGGGACGGTGGGAAAGTACAGGGAAGCAGAAAGACGCCATAAAAGCACGGAGGCCAGCCCGGCGGCGGTGTGGGGCGCCCGGCGCCATTGTCTGCGGCCGCGGCCGGCTCCTGCCGGGCCCCCCGCGCGCGGGCCATTCATGCCTGCCGCTGTGTAAACACCAGGTCAGCGCTGTTTGCCGTGTGGGCCACCGGGGCCCTCGCCAGAGCTGGACTTTGGGCCAAAGAGATGTTTATCAGGTTGTTGGAGGGGGAGACGCGGGGGGCTCCCCGCGGGCACCAAGGCAGCCGCTCACGGGGAGCCTGGCGACGCCGTCCCCGCCTCTCTGGTCGACCCCCCTTGTGTGCTCTACGAGGAGCTGTGTTCAGAAGCCCCCAGGGCGCCCGAAGGGACACTCCAGGGAGGGGGTCGGCCTCAGCTCCAGGGGACACAGGAGGGTCCCCCACGCAGAGGCACTGCCCAGGAGTTGAGGCAGGGACAACACACATTTGACAGGGTGTGTGCCCAGCAGAGACCCCCTCCACGTCCCCAGGGGGGTGGCCTGTCTGTCCTGCTCGAGGTCCACACAGGAGGAGAGGCCCGCAGAGCGAGGGGCGGCCGCAGACGGCAGGTCTGGGTGCTGCCCGGCTCAGTGTCCACGCGCGGGGGGCAGGGGCCGGGGAACAACGTGTGGCTCTGGCGACTCAAAGGCCACTTGTGACTACAGCGCGCCTGTGAAGGGCCCGGTGGCGAGCGTGGACGCGTGGGACGGCCACCGCGGCCCAGGCACGGAGGACACAGGCCCCTTTCTGAGGCCGGGGGTGCTGTCCCCCGGCCCGGGCCCACTCTCTGCACAGCACATATTAGGGCACACCGTTACGAGGCCCCCGTCAGCACAACAGCTGCGCCTGCTTCCCCCCCTGAAAAGCTGCCACGCTGCCTGTGCCTCGGTCCCCGACCAACGGCCCCCAAGCCGAGCGGCCCGGGCGGGGTTCGCAGGGACGCTACTGCCATCTAGTGGCCGGGCCCCGCGGCCCGGGCTGTTGACACAGAAACCGGAGAAGCCCGGGAAGCCCCCGGGGCCGCCACGCTGGACGGGCAGTTAATGGGCCGGGGGCCGGCCCGGCCCTGGAAGGTTCCCACCGTGGCGCCAGCAGGCTGAGGCCACCCGCCCGGGGCAGAGAGGAGCCCCCCCCCACCCCCGCCTGCAGCCCACCGGGGCCCTGCTGTCCGTCAGAAGCACGCCCCAGAAGGCACGCACTTCTGGGGTCACCTCACGGCGGAGGCGGCCGGAAGGGGGGCTTTGAAAACGTGCGTCTGAGTCTTGAGAACTCCGGGTCGGGCCAGGCGGGGACGCGGGGGACACGGGGACGGGACGGATGTGCCCGAGGCCGCATTCCAGGGCGGAGGGGAGGGGGTCGGCCCGACCTCTGCACACACAGCAAACAGGTCTGGCCTCTGCCCCCCCAGGCTCCCTGCAGCCACCTGTGGCTCTTAAGGGCAATTAACTGTCTCCTGGCCGGGGGGACGCCCAGGGACAGGCTGTCCAGGCCTGATCTGGTTTCTGTCAGGGCGCGAGGCCCTCGGGCCTGGGTGGGCCTGCTCTGCCCACAGCCGATCAGAGTTCAAAGGCTCACCAGTGGGGGCCCCCGAGGAGCCCCAAGCGCCTGGCCGCCCCCTCCCCCGCCCCGGCTTAGCTGCGCTTTGAACCCCAGCCCCTCCCGGGGTGCCACTGCGGAAGTGGACTGAGGGCAGGGGACCCTGAGGTCCCGGCGCCCGTCTCGGGGGCCCCCGCCGCCCGCTCACCAGCTGCACGTAGGCCACCTTGTAGTCCGGCTGCTTCACCCTGACGTTCCTGTGGTCCCGCTTCCTGTTGGAACCTGTGGGGGACACGGGGCAGGGTGGGGGGGGGTCGTCTCACTGCCCACATCGGGCCGCCCCAGAACCCCGCTTTCTGGAGGGGACGCACCCGTCAGCCCCGGTCTGTCTGCGGACGACAGTGCGTGCGTCCCCTCGAAGGTGGTAGCTGTGGGTTCGGACCGCACTGCGGGGACAGAGTGGGACTGGGCGTGGGCCCCGCCGTGTCTGTGTCCCCACCTCAGACCGAAGGCCTTCACACCCAGGACGCAGGGAGACGGGGTCCCCGGGAAGGAGGGGGAAGGGGTTAAGAGGACAAAGGAAATGCTTGGCCGGCCGGCCGAGGTCTACTGCCGCTGCTCGGAGCGGCCTGGGGGGCCGGCCCCCGGCTCTGCTCCATCCCAAAGCCCGCTCGGCCCCCGACTGTGACCCGCATGAGCCCTGGAGGGGCCTCGACACCCCATTGCCTCCCGGGCCCCACGGAGAGATGCGAGGATGGGGCACGTGTGTGGCCCAGAGAGGCTGGGTGAGCGGGACCCACAGGCCCGGGCGGTGGACAGGCCGGGGCACCCCCCAGGGCCGGGGCACCCACCGTGCTGCACCCTGGTCCGGACGGCGGCCACGGGCACATTGTAGATGCGCTGTAGGTAACCCCGCAGGTCCACCCTGGTCATCCTGGGGCAGAGAGAAGCGGGGACAGCTGAGCCCGGCCTACGGGCCGAGAGCCACGGGCTGGGGGGCTCAGCCCTGCCGGCCACAGTGGGGAAGAGCCAGGGCCCGGGACAGGCTGGCCCGACCTCGGGGACCAAGAGCTGGCCCCCACCGGGCCTGGAGGTGACCGACAGAAGGACTGGGCCCCCCGGGAGCCCCGGCCTCAGTCAGTCCCACCGGCCCTCCCGTGGCCCAGGCTCAGGAGAGGCCGCGAGGCCGTGCTCATGGGGACACACTCCCAGGGGAAGTGACGGTCCACGAGTGCCCCCTGGCTGCAGGGAGCCCGGCCCGGGCTCCCGTCTGCAGCTGCCACCCCGCTACGCGGACACTCGGGCTCTCGGTCACCCCCACCCCACCCCCGCAGGCCGACAGAACCCGCGGCCCCCGGCGGGGACGGTCCCATCCTGCAGTTCAGAGGCGCGCCCCGCGGGCTGGGGGACCAGGAGGCTGCACCCCCAGAACTGTAGCTTCTGGCCGCTGCGGTGGGCGGCCCTGGGGGTTCGGCCCGTCTCGGAGACGGGGAAGAGCAGTGACAGTGACAGTGGCACAGGGGACAGGCACCGCAGCCTCCTCAGGCCCACACGGCCTCTGGGAACCCTCGGCCAGGGCTCGCCGAGCCCCGGGGAGCTGCTGCCGCGGTGGGGGGGGCGGTGGGGGCGCCCCGGCCCAAGCCCCCCGACTCACTCCATGGGGATCCGGAACTGCACGGTGTCCGCGGGCTGGGCCGTGCCGGGCCGCACCAGCTGGATGAAGAAGTTGGTGCGGAAGATGCGGAGCTGGGGGCCCCCCAGCTGGTGCAGGGGGTACCTGTGGGGGGAGCCTCGTGTCTGCGCCGGACGCCCGGAGCGCGGGGCGCCCAGGAACACACACCCCCCCCCCGCAGCTCCCCACCACCCCGGCCCCCCGCCCAGGCTGCTCCTTGAATGACAGGAAACAGCGAGCATTCCCCCCACGTCCCCCCACACAGGCTGGTCGCAGGGCTCAGCCACGAGCTTGCTCACAGGGACGGTCCCACTGGCACGTGGCCCCAGCACGGCCGTCTCCGGCCTGGGAGGGGGGCCCCCCACATCAAGCACCCACAGAGCACCCACAAGTCCCTTCAGCCCAGCCACAGGGAACTGACAAACCCGCTCCCCAACACTGCCTCAGCCCCGCAGGGACGGGGGCCACCGCCACAGCCCCCGTGAGGGGGACAGCGCCAGCTCCTCCCGGACAGGAGTGAAGACGCAGGGCTCAGCGGCCCGGGGAGGACGGAGCTGGCAGCTCACCCGCTGTGAGCCCCCCACACCACCTCCCGCCCCAGAACCCCGGAGCGAGCAGCGGTGGCTGACCCGCCGCCTCCCCCCGCTGGCCCCACGGTCCGGGGCAGGGTGGCAGGCCAGCAGGACCCGTCTGCAGACCAGACCCAGCCAGGCCTCGGGGCTGGGGTGGGCGGCGCTCGGGGGTCTGCTGGGAGCCCAGGGGCGGCTCCTGGGGGAAGGGGCCAGCAGGGGCACAGGGTGGCATTACGCGTCGCACGCAGGCCCTGGTGGCCGACCAGCAGCGCCCGGCACGGGGACACCACAGAAGTGCTCCCTGCAGTCAGGGCCCACGTGGCCTCTCGCCTCCCCAGTCGGGGACAGTGAGGGGGGCGGGCGGTCAGCGGGTCTGGGTGGGCAGCCGGGGTGCCGGACAGTGCAGGTCAGTGTGGGGGGCGCAGCAGTGGGGGGCTCTGAGGGCAGGGTGCTGGTGCCATGTACTGTGGGTGCGGGGACGACCCGGGCAGCCGTCCCTCCTCGTGGCGCAGCTGCTGTGCAGGGCAGGCATGGCCTCCGTGTGCTGGGGGACGGGGCCTGCCTCGTTTTCCCCTTGTGGCCACCCAAGAGGCTCCTTTTTCTCCTGGTGACCCACTGCAGTGGAGGACAAAAGTTGGGGCGCACGAGTAACTGAACGCAGGAACCCTGTCTCAGCGCCTCCCAAGCCCCCCCAGGCTGGTGCGGGGGGCAAGGGGGTGGCCGAGGTGGCAGTGCTGTTCCAACCCCACGCCCTGGTGCAGGATCCCCCCTCCACCACCACCCTTCAGCTGGGTCCCAGAACCTGGCTCAGGGCCCCCCAAGCCCCTGCGGGGTGCACCCCCACCGCCTCCCTAACTGCGCCCCACGCTGTTTCGCAAGCACCTCAACCTAACAGCTCTCAAGTGGAGACGAGAATTTTTCTCCTCCCTCCTCCAAACAGCACGCTGGCCGGCTGCCACCGGCCCTCCCGCCCTGTGGCCCCGAGGGTGACTCATCTGGGGTCCCACCCTCGCCCTCGCCCCACCCGCGTGGCTGCACCGCGGGGCCTCCCTGGCCGGCCAGCGCGCACGTGCGCCCACGGCCAGGCCGCTGTACCCGGCTCTTCCGGCCGCACGTCCCCAGCCCCAGGGTGGCCCGCACGTCCCCAGCTCCAGGGTGGCCCGCAGGGCCTGGCTCGGAGCCCTCACTCCTCCAGCTCCCTGCACCCCGCCCCGCTGCTGAAGGAAGCAGCCCCCCCTCTCCGGGACCCCGCGGCCCCTGCCCCAAACCCGCGGCGCCTGCTCGGCGCCGAGGCGGGGCGCGGGGAGAGGGGAGAGGGGAGACGACGGGGGAGACGGGGGAAAGCGGGGGAAAAGGGGGGCGCGCTGGGCCGCGCCAGATCGCGCGCGTGCGTGTGCGCGTGCGCGCGCCCCTCCACCGAGGCCTCCGTGTGCCCAGGGCCCTGTGTCCCCCCTACACTGCGGGGGTCGAGGCGCGGGGGCCGCGGCGGGAGGAGGGGGTGCGTGTGACGGGGTCAGGGGGAGTTTGGGGGGGGGGGTGCAGCGCGTCCCCGGGGACGAGCGCGGCCTGGCCCCGGGCGGTGTCCGCAGACGTGGCCGCGCGCGCGCGCGGGGTGCGGGGCGGGGCGCGCCGGGCTGGGACACGCCCCGGCCGCCCGCGCTCGCCCCCGCCGGGCCCCGGGGCCCCGTGCTCGTGCTCGTGCCCGTGCCCGTGCCGGTGACGGTGACCGCCACCGCGGCCGCCACCGCGTGCCCCGCCACGCCCCGCGGGCGCCCCACTCACAGCACGTTGCGCGCCATCGCCGGCTTCCGGGCCGCGGACGGAAGGAGCGGCGCGCGCGGCCCGCGGGGCCCCTGGCGCGGCGCCCCCTGGCGTCCGGAGGGCACCCGGGCCCCGGGCCTGGCCCCCCCACAGCCCCCCCCCCCGCGGGCCCTGCCCTGAACCCCCGGGGCGCCCACACTCCGCGGGCATGGGGGGGGCAGGGCACGAAGCGGGGTGTCCTGCAGGCTGCAGGGGAGGGTGATGGGGGGTCTCGCTGGGCCTAGGCAGGGGTGGGGGGCAGACCCCCCCAGAGCGGGGATGGGGCCCTGCACGGTGGCAGGAGGCTGGCTCCGGGAGCTGCCCCCAGGGGGACAGGGGAGCGAGCAGCAGGGCCGGTGCCCGAGAGGCCAGGCCAAGTGGGGGGGCTGCGGTGCCCTCCTCTTTGCTGTGTGTGTTGGTGGCAGTAAGTGGGTCACCTAGGATGAAGGTGCTGCAGATGAGGGGGGCTCAGGGCGTGGGTTAGCACTGACAGTGGGCCTCAGCCTGCGTGCAGGGAGAGACTGGGGGGGGTGGCAGGGCTGGGCCCTGCTGTTCTCCAGGCCGTGGGAGTGAGCGTGTGTGTGTGTGTGTGTGTGAATGTGAGTGAATGTGAGTGAGTGTGTGTGAGTGAATGTGAGTGAGTGTGAGTGAGTGTGTGTGTGTGTGAGATTGTGTGTGTGAGTGAATGTGAATGTGTGTGAGTGTGTGTGTGAGTGTGTGTGTGACCGGGGGGGGCCGTGGCTGGAGGAACTGTGCCCTGCAGGCCGCAGTGCCCCGGCCGGAGGCCTGGCAGGGTGGGGGTGGAAAGACCGAGCTGGAGAGGGGTTTGGGGCCCAGCAGGGGGGCACCCTTTCTTCCCTAAAGCGCCCAGGCCCCGTGCTAACTGGAGGGTGCCCTGCCGCCCTCACAGGGTGGCCGGCAGTTGGGCTGGGAGCTGTGTGTGGTGGTGGCTGGAAGCCAGGCCGCTGTGCCCCCACGAGAGGGGATGGAGTCTGAGCAGGGACCGGGGTCCCCGTGGCCTGGGGCAGGCGTGGGGTCTCGTGGCACAGACCCCTCGGCACTCAGCCCCCGCCTCTGACTGTCTGCCAGCCGAGTCCCCCCATAAGGCCTGGGTGCAGAGGACCCCACGCCTGTCCCTTTACTCATGCCCGCTCCCCGTCCCCCTGTCCCCGACCGGCTGCATCGCTGCGGGGCCAGCCTGCTTCCTGCCGGGCCAGCGTGGGGACGGGGTAAGACCTGAAGCTCTCAGAATCACCGGTGCTTCTCGCCGCCTCGGCCAGCCGTGGCCCGAGCGCCCTGGCTGTCCTGTCCCGGCGGGCACAGGCAGTAAGCCGGGCAGGGGGCCCCGTGACCCCGTTTTGCGGGTGGCGGTCCTGCCTCAGCACCCCCCCCCACCACCACCACGGGCGGGGGGTTCCCTTCTGATTAAACACCCAGCGAGCATCAGGAGATTTTGTGTGTGGTCGGACGAGTGAGGTGGCACAGCCCCCCCACACCCCGGAACCACGCCAGAGGGGCTGTGGGACTCCCAGCAGCCGCCTCCCCAGAGCTGAGGTCACCTAGTCCATACAATGGGTCCACGTCGGTTGGACACGTGGAAGGGGTATCTTCCATCTATGTCCAGAACAAGCCACGTGGGACCTGCCCGGCCGAGGCCGCTGCCCACGGTCCCCGCGGTCCCCTCCTGGGGGCTCCTGGTGCCTACGTGGCACCTGTGCCTGCCTCTCCGAGGCACGTGTGGCTCCTGCAGGGTCTGGCACCCAATGGCAGGTGGCCGTCCCTGCTGCCAGCGGCCCCTGGAAGCCCCGGGGTGACACACGGTGTCTCCTCCGTTTGTGGTGACACCTAGGTGGTTACCGGTGTTTGTGGGTTTTATGCACTTCTGGGTCCTTTGTCTTCCCAAATCTGTGACTTGTCTATTTATGTCTTTTGCTCTTTTTTTTTTCCCCCAGCGAAGGGGTGTTGTCGGCGGATCCCTGTTCCCCAAATTCATCACCGAAGTCCCAACCCCCGGCACCCCCGAGTGAGACCGTACACGGAGGCCTGACCTCCAAACAGGTGAGCCAGGCGAACTGGGGACAGGAGGGCCGCCCTAATGGAGGGCGGCCGCGTCCTCATAAGCAGAGGTGGTCAGGCCACGCATGGTCACACACGCAGGGAGACCACGGGGGGTCGGGGGGGAAGACGCCGTCCACACCCCAGGAGCAAGGCCTCGGAGGCTGGCGGGGGGACCGCCCGCCCACACCTGGGTGTGGGTCTCGGCCTCCGGGACGGGGGGCAGGAAACATCTGTGCTTGGAGCCGGCGGCCACCTGTCAGGGTGCTGCTTTCCTCGTGGTGTCCCAGGTGCCTGTCACACAGGGACCATCCTACCCCCCCTGGCCTGTCACCTCTGACTCGCAACACCGCCCCGTTTCCCGCCGGCTCTGGGACGCCTTTGCAGCCTCTCTGTCACTGTGTCACTGACATGCACCCCGAGTCTGCTGAGCTCTGCACCCCCGGGGCCCACCACCACGTCCGTCTGGCTCCCCCATAGGCGCCCTCGGGGCCCCCGCAAGCCCCTTCTCCCCCCACCTCCTGCCTGCCTCCCCGCTTCCCGCCCGGCCCCCCCTTCCCCAGCTCCTCGGAGGCCCTGCTTAGCTCGCATTTTCGAAAGTTTTCCATAAATGGAAATGCAATATGCGCCCTTCCTCGCTTGGCCCCCTTCCCTGCTCGCATAGCTGCATAGCTCGTGCGAGAGGCGGCCCTGCCCGCCTGCCTCGCGTGCTTGGGCCCGCCACGGTGGGGACACACCACAGCGTGTTTACCCCGTTCCCCCACCGTTGATGGACGTGTCTGGGCGGCTTCCAGCTTTTTTTTTTCTCTCTCTCTCTCTCTTTTTTTTTTTTTGGGGGGGGGGGCGATGCGAACACAACACGGACCAAAAAAAAAAAAAAAGCGGTATTGACATTCGTGTGAAAGTTCTCAGAAGGACAAGCATTTCCTTTTCCCATGGGTAAATGCCTCGAAGGGGGAAACACGGCTCCTGACCACATGGGACCGGGGGATGGACGCTGGGGGGGTGGACGCTGGGCCGTTGGGGAGGAAAGGTTTTACCGTTTCCGCCGGCGAGGTGGGGTCCCCCCTGCACCGTCTGGCGGACACGGGGTGTTTGTGGCCAGGGCGGCATCCTGTGATTCTGCTCTGCCACCGTCCCCCCCGCACCCGCCACCCGCCACCCGCCACCTCCCCGGGGGGGGAGGGGGGGACACAGGGCGCCCTGGCAGTTGTCACGGGCGTTCCTGGCCCTTCATTTGTCTTGTTTAATGAGGTGTCCCCTCTAATCTCTGGCCCGTTTGTATTTTATTTTTAATTTTTTAGAAACCCGGGTTGTTTGGCTTTCTTATTCTCAAGCGTCTTATCATCCAGCGGACTTCGGGGTCCGTTTATCGTCCGTTTTGCGCCCCTTTGCTTGGGAGTGAGTTTCCTGTGTCTCCCGTATCAGGGAGATGTTTTTTCTGCCGGGGTCTCACTTCCTTCCAGTCTCTTGACGGTGTCTTTCGGGCATGTTGGCCTAGTCCACGTGCCCCCTGCCCCCCACCCCGAGAGTCTCCTCCTGGGTCTATAGTTCTGGTCCCACATCCAGGCCTCGACTCATTGTGAGAGAATCTTTGTGCAGGATGCCAGTTTCACACCCAAACCCTTCTGCACGGCGTGCTGGCTGGCGAAGCCACCGCTCCCTCCCCACGGCGGTTCCCTGCCCCGGGGACCCTCCGTGTCACCCCACGGTGTGTGTCCGTGTCTCTGCACAGCACCAGCCTGTCGTGGGGTGGCTCTGCTGACGTCTCAGGCTAGGGACTCAAGTTCATCTCCCTTCTCCGGGGCTGTTTTGCTGCCCTGGGGTGTCTGCTTTCCACGAGGATCGTAAAGTCACCTGACTCTAGGGGTAGCTGACATTTCCGCAGCGTCCAGGGACCCTGGCCCCCCGTGAATCTCACATCTCCGCCCCGTGTCCGGCCTCGCACCCCTCTCGGACGTGGTTCGCGTGTCTGTCTCTCTCCCGCCCTCTGCCTGCTTCACCCCTGGTTGTTTTTTCTTTATTTTTCGGTGCCGTGAGGAAGTGGCGAGAGCAGATGACCTTGTCCTGGTCCCCAGCTGAAGCGAGGACACCGTCCCGAGCGGCCCCTCGCTCGCCGGAGGGCGCTCCCCGCGTTCCCAGCCCGCGGGGGGCGTTGTGGACCGTTGGGGGTGAGTGCTGAAGCGTGCCCGGTGCCTCCTGCACCCCCAGGACGACCGCCTGGCGGTCCCTCTGTGGCGTGTCGTCACGGCGGGCCACCCCGGGTGTCACACCAGCCCCGTTGCCGAGGTCAGCCGCGCCTGGGCGTGACACGGCGTCGCCCCCCTCTGCCTGTCGCTGACCCCTGCCTGCTGACCGGCCGTTCGGACGCTCGCGCCCGTGTCGCGGGGTCCCCGTCGGTGGCTCTCACGCCTCGCGCTGCCTGGCTCTGGCGTCCGGCCGGTGCTGGCCTCGCAGCACGAGTGGGAACCCGTTTCTTTTACTTCGGGGTCTTCGGAGAATGGGCGTGTGAGCGCTGGTATTTCCTCCGTGAGTGTTTGGGACACCCCCACTGGCGTTTTCTTTGTCACCGCCGCTGTCAGTTCTCCGGTAGGTGGAGGCCACCTCCGGTTACCGTGAGTGAGCTTGCTGGCCTTTGGGGTTGTTCCAGAAGTGTGTCGCCTGCGGTGGCACGCGGCCGCTCAGAACGTCCCCTCTGTCATTCTTTCGACGTCTGTGGGGCCTGTCGCGTGCCTTTGCCCTCACTCCCGGCGCTGGCGGCTCCCCCGGACGGGTCAGGGGGGTCTCTCGGGAACGCCGGTGTTTCCAGAGAGCCGAGTGGAGCTTCCATTTTGGGGGTGCCCTACTTTTTCTGCCCACATAGATCTCGTGCTGACTTTGGGGCCAATCTGCTTTTCTTGCCTGAGTTTCCAGAAGGTGCGGGCTGGAGGGGGGGGTCCCTGGCCCGTCCCCACTCGGGGACGCGGGCGCCTGGTGGGACCCCGCCTTGCCACCGTGGCGCCCCCCACCCCGCACCCCGCACCCCGCACCCCTCTCTGTGTGTTTTTCCACGTCCTTTCTATGGGGGGGGGGGAACGCTTTCTCGCTGCCTCGTCTTTGACTCATGGGTTATTTAGATTCCAAATATTTGAGGCGTTTCCAAGGCTCTCCCTGTTATTGATTTATCATTTAATTCCTTATGGTCGAAGAACATCATTTGTGTGACTTGAATCCTTCTCAACTTATTAAGTCTTGTTTTATGGCCCAGAACGTGGTCGGGCTTTGGGACGCGGCCCACGCACACTGGGAAGGAATGTGTGTGCTTCAGCGGACTGTTCCGTGAACCGCCCGCCAGGCGGGCTGGCCGGCGCGGCTGGGGCCTCCCGCGCCCCGCGGGGGTCTCTCTGCCTGCTCGCCCGGTTCACGGTTGCGAGGGTCGCAGAAACCCGGCGGTGGCCGTGCGTGGGTCCGCCCGCCTGCTTCTCCGTTCACTCCCGTCCCTGTCTGCTCCGTGCACGGTCCGTGTTATTCTATGGAGCCCATTTCTGTCTTTCTTGGGGGGCAGCCCCTAGACGCCTCCCCAGCGCTGTGTGTGCTGTAGGCACCGGCCCCAGCCCCGGCCTCGGGCAGCTCCCCCACCCCACACGCTCTGGGTAAGTGGGGCGCCCCTGCAGGCCCCCCCAGGGCTTCTCCCGAACACCCTGCCTCGCTCCTGTGAGTGTTCGTGGGTGCCCCACACCCTCAGCTCTCTCTCATCAACTCGGGGACCCAGCTGGGTTCCCCCAGAAGTCCCCCCTTCCCACAGCGAGGCCTGGAAAGGCTTGGGGGGTGTCCAGCCGGGCAGTTGTGGGGGCTCAGCCCGGCCCTTTCCCTCTCCGGGGACCCGGCCGGCCACTGCCTGATGTCCAGTGCCTCGAGCGACACGCTGCTTTGTGTGTTTTTATCATTTACGTGGGTCGCTGTTGTTGTTGGGGCTTTTCTCAGGCAGGAGGACGAGTGTGGTTCCTGTTCCCCCGTCTCGAGGACGAGTGACGGGCCGGGAACTTAGCTGTCCTGAGCAGTGGCCTTCGCCGGGCGTGGCCTCTGCCCCCACGGGGGTGCCCCGCGTGGCTGGCGGGCCCGCACCTCGTGCCCCGGCTCCGGCTTCACTTCGAGGGGCTGCTTCTCCTCGCTCTGAGCGCCCCTCATTCCCCGGACACGTGCGTTTGGGTTTGGGGGTGGCGGGACGCTGTCGTGGGTGCCTCTCTCGCGTCCCACATGCGTGTCCCACGTCTGGTTTCCTCGACCCCCTTCCCCGGCCACCCCGGCACCCCGTCCCGGCCTGGGGGCAAGGCCCCCCAAAGTGTGTGTGCACACGTGGGATCACACCGGGGCCGGAGGGGAGGGAATCTCAGTCTGCGGGAGCAGAGGTGAGCGGGGCACGAGGCGGGCAGTGGCCCTGGGACCCCGGGACGCTGCACAGGCCACCCTGGGCTTTGCCCGGGGCCGGTGGGCTCCGGGGTAGGTAGGGAGGGGTGGCCGCTCAGCACGGCTCCCCAGCCCCGTGAACCTTCGCCTCCGAGGCCTGCTCTTAATTTTCAAAACCTTCCGAGCTTCCCCCTGCCCGTCGCCTCTTCCATATGACTCCGACAACCCATCTTGCCAACAGCCTCCCCACCCCTGGCCCACCCCCGGCGTACCCCTCACCCCCAAATGAATCCCGCCAGGACATCGGTTGGGAATCTGGCAGGCCCACCCGCTCGCTTGGAAAGCGCTGACTCCCATAAACCTCCCGGCCAGCGCGGGACGCGAGCCCTCTCCCCTTCCAAGTGCCTTTTTTTAAAAAAAAAAAAATTTATTTTTTTTCCCACATTTTCCTTATGTATTTCTCATGAGCGTTTTTTTTCCGCCCGCTCCCTGCAGACCCCGCGCGGGCCTCAGGGGCCGCTGCCAAAGCATCTCCTGCTCTTGGCTCTGCGTGCTCTTTTGTTCGAGAATGGAATGTGTTTTATTCCCCTTTATCTCCTCACCGGGGCCCCGCTGCTGGAACCGAGTAAGCAATATGGATGTGAAATATGTGTTTTGCGTCTGGCGGCCTTCCTAAAGCCTCTCATCATTCTGAAAGCCCTTCCCTTCCGCCCGCGCTCGGGGGGTCCCCCCCACCCCCCGAGGAAGGGGCCGTGGGGGTCCCCTCCTTCCCCCAGTTATTCATCTCGTTTCCGTGCCACGTCTCCTGCATTGTCTTCGGTTTCCAGACCCCCCGGGGGCCCCGGGCGATAATGGCAAAAGCAGGTCTCCTCCTGGCCGGTCCCCTC
>PVKZ01007483.1:0-22709 GCA_004027375.1 Macroglossus sobrinus | reverse complement strand
AGGGAGAATGACAGAGGAGATTTGGGGAAAGAGAGAAGTTACGTCGGTAGCAGTTTGTCCAGCACGTGGAGTCCGTGTGGTGAAAGTGAAGCTTTCCTGTGGACGAGGAAATTGCTTCTGAGCCACAGGAAATAGCCAAACAGAAGAAGAAAATACAACGAAAAGGAAAAGACTGATTTCAGAGGGGAAGAAAAAAAAACAGAGTACAAAGATCGCCCTATTGATAACTACATCTCACTCATAGTTCTAAGAGCTCAGTGGGTCTCAGTGGGTGCTGGGAGTCACTTGACAAGCTCTCGGGGGACTCACACGCACCCGTCTGGACTGAGGACCCTGCTCTGAGGAGCCAGGACCCGGAAGGGTGCCTGCTCCATGAAGGAATCTCGATGAGAAGCGTTTCTCTACCACAGCGGTCCCCACGCCCGAGCAGGTGTGACGATGACCTGTGGACGGTGTCACACATGACCCAGTGTGCTCCGCCCCTTGGTGCCGAGTCCCAGAGTCACCAGGCCTGGGCCAGGACCTGGGCCCGGGCACCCTCAGGAGAGTCAGCGAGTGAGACAGGCCATCGTCCCATCCACACACCTTTCCAACTCCTAACTGGCAAAGGAAGGTTTTCTCCCTCCTCTGGAGGAAAAGCTGTGTTTACACCCAGCCACCTCGGGTGCAGGGCACCTTGGGGCTATTAAAACACAGAAACAAATGCCTTCATTAGGAAAGAAACAGGGAGAGTTATAAATCTCTCCCGGCCCCTCTGAAACAGGTCCCTGCACGGATGCCACTGAGGGTCTTTGCTACTTTATAAACATTCCTGGAACAACGAAATTAGAGCCCTCCCAAAATGAGATGATAAATGTTAACTGCTATTTATGACTCTCATGAGAGAAGCTACGGGAGAACTCATTTGAACACCGCCACTTAATAAACGTACTGCAAGGTTTTTCCTCCTCTGAATCATTTCAAAGATATTCACAGTACGAGCTCAGAAAGAAGAGAAAGCATCTTTCCGGTGCTGAGGGCCGGGATGAGCGGTCCACGACCGGGATGAGTGGTCCAGGACCAAGATGAGTGGTCCAGGGCTGGGATGAGCGGTCCATGGCCGGGATGAGCAGTCCAGGGCTGGGATGAGTGGTCCAGGCACAGAGAGAAGTGCCCGCCACCGCCTGCCGAGCCATGAGCTCCCCTGTTGGCACATGCACTTGTCAGAAGGTGGCCCACGACCACGTGGGGTCTGGGGCTCGCTCACAGCGGGCAGAAGGTGGGTGCCTCTGCTGCGGAACTCAGGGGTTGGAACTTCTTGCTAACGTCTGAAGGATGCTACTGAGCTGGGGGCTGGCCTCATGACGGAAGGCGATAGTGAAGCAGTTAGAGAAGGGGATATCGGGGCTCAGGGTGAAGGAAGGGCTCCCCACCATGTCTGCAGCCAGGAGGGGGCAGGCCCTGAGCGGAGACTCGGGCTGCAAGTCCACAGTGTATCATTCCTCGTTTCTAGGAGGCGTGGCTGAGTGAACCCACTCACGTAATATAGTCTCGTGGTCCCTCACACGTCTCCTTCACATGTGCCAGGACGAGACTTTAGATGGATGTGTTGACCCCAGGTGTGAAACCTCATCCACGGACCATGTTCTCCTGCTTCTCAGAGGCTCCCTAATATCCTCAGAACCCCTCAATCCCCTCATCATCCATCCCTTGTGAGCTGTGCCACCCCTCGGCACAGGCTAAGCTCGTCTCCAGCCCAGGGCCCTGATGTGTGCTGTTCCCTCCGCCTGGAATGCCCTTCCCTAGGATTCCGACCTTGCTGGCTCTTTCTGACCCTTCACCTTGCCACCTGAGTGTTCCTTCCTCGGGGGGCCTTCGTCCCCCTCACCAGCTTTTCTCTTCTCTGCTCTAACACCATCCACAACCACCCGGCACCCATACTTGCTGAAGTATGCATTCTCTCCCTGCCCCCAGAATACTGGGGCCCTTTTTCTCTGCTGTCTGCACAGCTGCCACAAGGCATGGCAGATGCAGGAGGGACGCCCCGTACACTGGTACCAAACGAGCGACCGGGGGGACCGGGACGATGCAGAGCAGTTAGACGAGAAGCCAGCGCTGGGTCCCCCTCTCCAAGAATACTCCTTCCTCTCGGGTCATACTGATTCCACCCGGAACGAGGGCTCGGATGATCTACACGGCACGAGAAGATTTCTCGGGGGTGGCCGAGGAGGGGAGAGGTCGCCACAGGTCTCTCCCGGTGGCCGTCGGTGGTGGCGGTGGTGGCGGCAGTCACGCTCACTTTCTGTCCTATCTACGTGACAGCTTCCGACCACAACCGCCGCCCCGGAGCGCAGACAGGAGGCATGAAGAATCAAACAGCGGCTCAGGCGACCGGCTCCGTGTCTCGGGCTCAGAGAAAGGACGGCCAGGTGGAAGGACGGGAGGTCTCGGACACAGATGTAGCCTCTGAGACACGTTGCTCTCGATTCTATTTCTCAATTAACTTTTACTTTCCGTGTTTCGTCCCCCTTTTCTGTCCCTGCCGAGATGATGTGTAAATGATAAAAGGCTCAGCTCTGCGCCTCAAGTCGCCGGGGCCACCTCAGCTTCCCCACCGCCCCCCCACCCGGCCCCCACTTCAAGGGGAGGGGACCCCTAAAGACGGCTCTGTCTCCGAATCCTATCGTCACCGCCGAGCAGCATGCATGGATTCGCGGAATCATACCGTCCCCGACTGCCGCTCTCGGAGCTGAGGAGTGCAGCTCCTCACCACCTTGCCCCAACAGCCCCCTCAGCACCCACCCCGAGCCCTGCGGGACAGCCTTGCTACTCGTCAGGGCTCCCCCACTTGTCCGCTGCAGACACATCAGTGAGTTCAGTGCGTTTTTATTCAGCATATCGACTGTGCACGCATAGTAAAGCAGGCACAGCCCACGTCTTGCTTGCTACGGGGTACTGAGATAGATGTCCAGTTCCATCCCAATTCATTCATATTCTCTCTCTCTCTCTCACTCTCTCACTCTCTCACTCTCTCTCTCTCTCACTCTCTCACTCTCTCACTCTCTCACTCTCCCTCTCTCTCTCTCTCTCTCTCTCTCTCTCTCTCTCTCTCTCTCTCTCTCTCAAACACACACACACACACACACCCTGACTCAGGGCTGTCCCTCATGAAAGTCCACCACCGGTACCTGCTCAACAGCTGTGGCCTCCTGGGGGAGTCACGTGAACTATATTAGGTTCTACAGTTTCTATCTGAGATGGACAAAGGCAAGAGGAGAAAGGGGTGGGCGCGCTGTCACGCCAGGAGCCGGCGGCCTCTTCCTGGCCAGCCTTTCTTTGGACAATAGTCCGGGTCCGAGAAACGTCATCCGTCCTGCTCCCTTTCACCTCCTTGGCTTGATAGCCCCGAAGGCCTCCCAGGCCGGAGGAAGGAGGAAGGGGAGAGGGAGGGATGCGAGACAGGAGGGCATCGCTGATAAGAACAAAAGGCCCCAGCGGACTCCGGAAGCCCCGAGCAGCCGGCCACCGAGGCGAGCTGGCTTCCAGCAACATGAAAAGACGGTGCAGGGGGCGGGTGTCCAGGAACTTCCTCTCCTGGTGGTGTGGCCAGGTCACGGCGGGGCTGCGGTTACAAGGAAGAGGCTCATTAAAACAACAAATAAACCACAGTTGCCCACGAAGGCTCTCCCCCGGGAGACAAGAAGCCCGGTCCCCGTGTCCCGCCCATCACGGGCAGCTCCGCCGTACAGCGAGATCGATGCGGAGCAGCGAGGGAGAGCTGAACGCTCCTCCACTCTGACCGTGGTGGACGGGGGGAGCGCGGAGAAAGGGGTGCGGGTGTTCAAGCGTCCACGAACAACACACGGGCGTCGGGTCCTTCTGGATAACGAGGAGGTCTCAAGTTCGAGTCAAATTCCACGTGCGGAGCCCACTTTTCTTAGACACGTCCCAGCCCCGCGCCATCACGAAAGAAAGACAGACAGCCTGGCTGCACTTGCAAAGTGCTTCCCGGGGTGGTACACGCATTTGAATTAATGAGTGGGGCAGAGATGAAAAACCGAGGTGGGTAATTCGAGACGACCAACGGACGGGCACTTTAAAATGCTTCACTTTTCTAGTACCTTCTTTTTTAAAAAAAAAAAAAACTTATTTGAAATTTCAAACAGCCTCTTCTCAAATAGATACAAATAACACTATCATTGCAATAATGCAAGATTAGAGGAGGACTCAGTCCCAAATCGTTCATATCTGAAATACACGTCTGACTGAACTGTAGGTCATTCGAGCGCTCTCTCTCTCTCTCTGTTATCAGATAAACGTCTGTGCAAATATACTTGTTATTCCAAATCCCCCCAAATTGTTCTCCATTCAGTACTATCGGATAGCCAGATTTCTTCCCCTGCCCTTAAAGACACTGCAAGGTCAAGTTCAGGCCCATCCTGGGTCTCAGAGCTTTTCTCCTACACTTCCATACAGGGAGGTCACATGAGCTCCAAATGGGGCCAAGGGTGTCTGTCTGGGCTGGAGACAAGCCACCTTCTTCTCTCCAGCCCACAGTGCTACCCAGGAGTTAAAGCCATAATTTTTTTTTTAATTCGTTTCGAGTATACAGTACTATGGAATATCACTGAGCCATTAAAACCATGAGCTTTTAAGATCAGGGAGATAAGGAACCAAAACTGTACCCCACCACTCATCAGCAAGGTGATCGTGAGCACAGAGCATCAACTTGGCCCACCTACCTACCCTGTGGGATTCTCACCGGGACGAAATGAGAGAATGAAGACAAAGGATTCAGCAGGGCAACTGGCGTAAAGACAAGACTAAATAAAGCGAGGTTGTTATTGTTATTAAAACATCATTACCTGAGGTTGTCAAAGTCCTTTCAACCCTGCCCAGATGCAACTCAAATATAACCTCCAAGGTTACTCCAGTGGGAAACAGTCTCCGTCCCCTATGAAATCCTGAACGGCTCAAACTGCATCCTTAGAGATTTCTTACAGGCCACTGTCGATATGATTTTAGTGTGTCGATAAAACTATCTAGTGCTTATCTATGTGTTAATCACCGTTCTGTGCTCTTCCTACGTGTCTTCTCATTTGCTCCCCGCAATACGGCCCTGCACTGCCATTATCCCCGTGTGACACACGAGTGAACTGGGACACAGTGAGAGCGAGGCCTTGGTCTAAGGCTGCACAGCTATTTCAAGGTGACACTGGAATTCGGAGCCAGCAAGGTAGGGCACAGTGTCTCCACGCTTAACTGATAGGTGCTACCTTAATCTCTGCCTACATCTTATCAAGGTGACAGCAAATACCGGGTGACAGGCATCTCACCTGTATCACACTAGTCCTGGCCCTGTAATCTCGTGGCAATGGGAAGGAAATGGAGTATAAGGTCACACACATGGCCTCAAACTCCCTTCAGCCCCTGATAGCTCTGCAACCTTGGGCATTAGTTATGTCATACGCCCGAATGTCCATTTGCCCAGAGGGAAAGCGAAGGATTCTTCAAAGATTAGGAATAATATATATATATCAAACCCTTAGCATCCAACATACAGTAGGTACCCAACTAATATATTTTATTAATGCTAGGCTGAAGGCATCCGGAAGCAAGAATCGTATTTTATACCTGTTTTGCTCCTCTTAGAACTTCAGAAAGAATCCCACATGTTCTCTTGCCCAGAAGAGCAATTCAATATATATTTATGGCCTGAATAAATGAATGCATAAATAAATTCCTGCGTGCTGTAAGTAAATAGTTCTAGAGAGCATGGAAAACGCTCGTGTTTGGCTGAGTTTGTACCAAAAAAAAAAAAAAAAAAGGAAAAGAAAACCCTTATTAATAAAACAGCAAACGTTCCTCTATGTTGCAATGACATTTAGTGTTTTCCTTCATATAACAAGTGATCTCTCTCCAGCCCCAAGGCTGCTGTGGTTCAAGGCCAGGGTTTCATCTGAGGTTGACCGGAAGGCAAACAGCACCACCTACTGAACTCTGATTGTCCACACTCCAGAAGGAACCCAAACTGCGAGCCGTGTCAAGGCCACACCAAGAGCACTGAACGCCAAGCTTAACACGGACCGCGACAGGGCTGGTTAGAAAGACACCGGGTCCAGGAAGCGGAGTGTTCTATCACTTACCTTGAGTTCCAACCGCCGACCAGTCCAACGACCATCAGCCCTTGCTGGAGGATGTCGGTGGCCCCGCGAGGCTGTCAGCCCGGTGGCTCTGACCTCGGCTGCCACCGAAGGCCCCCGCTGGCGCTCCCTGGGGCTCCCCGTCTGCGTGATTTGGCCGTGCTTTGGTAAGAAGTGTGTATCTCATGGGCAAACGCGGAGGGCAGGTCAGAGTCTCTCCTGAGGTGTGTGGACTTGTGACGAAACTGTCCGACAGCTGGAGGACCTTGGATAGAAGGACACGCTCATCAGGGCTCGGCCCTCTCTCCCCAGCAAAGGGCAGTCACACCGCATGTCATTTTGAACCCGGAGCCCGCTCATCGCTTCGGTAACCCACACAGCATTAGTTCAGGGAAATTAGTGGAAAGACCCAAATGCTAACGTCCACTGTCCGTGGACTTGCTCAGCTCAGGTCACCCGAAGCATCTGGCCCAGGTCCTGGTGTAAGTGGACATCACCGAATGCCTGGCACAGGGGTGAAGGGAACACCCCGGCCATCGGGCCTGGAAGTGGGAGGTGAGTCTCTCCCTTGGCTGACGCCCCACACTGCAGACTCCACTCAGAATCTCCCAGCATAGCCCCCTGGGCTCCTCCTTCCAACACACCGCTCCCTGGCTTCATACCTCTGCCCCTACAGTCTAGGAACCATGATCTTAGAGACCGCCAGGATCACGTCACGCCTGAGGACCCAGACGGTGAATCCCTCACGAGAGGCTCGGGAGAGCCCTGACTAGAGTTAGTTCATCGATTTGTTCCCAGTGTCTAAAGAAAGTCTTAGAACATGGAAGGTTCTCAATAAATATTTGTAGGACAAGTGAGTGAGTGAATGAATGAATGAATGAAACGTTAGGAACGACGGCCGTCACAGAAGGAAGGACAAGGCAAAGAAGGAGGCGGAGAGATGGAGAGAGAAGGGGGGCCTTGGGGAAGCGTCTGGAAGGGCCGATGGGAAAAGCTCAGCTCATGTGCCCTCAGCTGAACCAAGAGGAATTCTCGTCTCTGCCACCTGTTCCCCACATGCCCCAGCCACCCACCTTGGCTTCTTCCCCAGTCCTGGGCTCAATCTCCTGCCTTAGGGGACACCCCAGCAGAGCAAGGCTCCTAGCACTTCCCCTTGTCACCCGTCACCCTGTGGCTAAGACCCTGGGTTCCCTCCATCTCTTAGCCCAAAATGTCTTGTCCAGAATGAGCGCTGCAGCCTCGGACTATCTGTCTCTTCTGGTCTGTCTGGCAGTCTGTCTGTCTCTTGTTCTTCCTCTGCTTTTCTCTCTATTTCTCTGCCTCACTCCCTGTCTCTGTCTCTCTTACGTTCTGCATGAGTCTGTCTGTCTCTCTCTCTCTTTCCCTGTGTTGCCCTCTGTCTCTGTGTGTCTGTCTCTATTTTCTCTGTCTCTGTCTTCCTTGCGCTCTTTGTGTGTGTGTGTGTCTCTCTCTACGTCTCTCAGTGTGTGTGTCTTTGTATCTATGTCTGTCTCTGTCTAGCTCTGTTTGTGTATATGTGTTTCTCTGTTTGTGTATCCGTATTTCTCTCTTTAGGTCTCTGTTTTCCCTTTTTTGTCCCTGTCTCTGTCTCTGTCCCTTTCTCTGCCTTTCTCTTTCTCTCTCTTTTTTTTATGTTTGTGGTGTGTCTTTTTGTTTGTCTCTCCCTGTCTCACTGTCTCTGCCACTCTCTGCCAAATGGCTTTCCCTGTATGGAGAGTCCAGCAGTGACCGACACAGAAAACTACTGTGTTTCCTTCCTATCCCTCGTCTCGTCACTGATATTCCTGGTAAAGGTGCTTCACACCACTCATGTAAATCACAGGACTGCAGAGCTCAGCAAGGTGACAGCAGCACTTTGGGGGAATGCACCTCCGCCCCCCGCTCGGCTGAGATGAGCCCACACAGGCCTGAGGTGCAATGCTCTGCAAACACGTTAGCTCGCTGACTCCGCCTGGAACGTCCAGGGTCGCCGTGGGGCCCTGGGTGACTGGGGAGCTCCCTCAGCTGTGTCTGGTGGTGGGACCTCAGGGCTGCAGCAGAGGGGGCCTGGGAGAGGTCACGAGGGGGAGCTCGTCTTCGTGGCTCCCGGAGACGCAGTCCAGGCCCTGGTGCCTGACAGATAACTGGCAGCTCCCTCTCCCTGGAACTCAGCTTCCAGACAGCAGTTTAACCCGAGGGTCAGAGGGCAGCCAGGCGTTATCTACCAGCGGCCCCGTTTCCTCCGCCTGGCTGAGCTCCGCCTTCCAGTACAGACTGACAGAGGGGCCACGCCTCGGGGGTCCCTGCCAGGATCTACAGATGCAAAGAGCCATTTCACCCTCACCACCCCCCCAATCCCCATTTTTTAAATGAATGGAGCTCAACACAGATTTTTTCTTAATAACATCTACTGGAGGGTACATCCAGAGGAGAGTGACAGCACCTCAATTTGGGGTGTGCAACACACACACACACACACACACACACACACACACACACACACACACACACTCCTGTGCTTGTCAGAGCCATCGTGCGATTATTCCGTCGATTAAAGATGAGGATTGAGACCCATCTTAATAACCAGAAAATAACTTCCAATCTAATGTCTTGACAGGACTGGATTTCAGAGGAAGCAAAGATGTGCCGAAATGCACACAGCTCATCGCCAGTGGAGTTAACGGATTTGCCGAAGTTATGCTTGAGAACGTGGTGTGTGGCTGTACCACGGCATAATCAGATTCCCGTCTAATTTCATTAATGCTGAAAGTCAGATAGTTTGCATGTCACCCTTTTTTTTTTCTAATACTAATTTGGGGGTGATTGAAAAGGCACATTGTTAAATGTTTTCTTTCTCACGGGTACTTTCGAAGCGAAAGCACGTCCGTCTAAGCAAGAGAGACCGGTCTCCCCTCTCTCTCTCGGGTAGAGGGGGAGCTGTGAGAGCCACAGGCTTCGTGCCCCGGAGCTGCGGCCTGCCAGCTCTCGGTGGCTTTGCCTTCCTTTTCCTCCGCCTGCCCCCCACTCCCAGCCTCACTGTCAGTGACGTCCACCCATCAGCCCATTGTCCTTGGCCTGTTAACAAGGGCAGGCGCTGAGTCTCTCCCCCTCTGCAGCTGGCCAGGCCTTGCTTCTCAGAAACACACATCTCAGAGCATTGTTGTCCTTCCTGAGCTAGAACCCATCCCATCTCAACTTCAGGTCTACACTGGGTGAGACGTGGAGCATGACACACAGCAGAGTGTGCATTTTAAAACAAGGGACGCGCATGTCAATGATCTGTATGAAGAAGAAAATGAGTCACTTGTTAAATACGGGATTGTATTTAAAATGTATAATAATCTTGTGCCTGCTCATCCTATTCTCTCTGTTTTCAATAAGCGATTTATATAATCACAGAAATATACATTGATCAATTAGCAATCATAGGACAGTTGTAGACAAGACAATGAACACAACTTTATAAGTTCTGGTCTTTCAGATCCAGTAAGAGAATTAACACCCAGGATAAGGTCCCGTGTCAAGCAGAAACCACCAGGCTGCCTCACCAATAATATGTTTAAATTCAACACCAATGATTATACTTTTCATTATAATACGAAGGGAACCATCCAGAAAAATAAAAAAGTAATCCCCACCATGTTCTGCCCTATTAACTATAAGCTGTGCTACAAAATTCATACTATTCTTTTGACTGTCTTCTAAAAGAACCTCGATTTTCTTCAAGATTTATCTTCGGACTTTTGATAACAGAGGCAGCGCCTTCGTATGCCTAACGGCATCTAAACAATGGCGCCATTATCGCCAAGGATGGAGACAGACTTTTAAAAGAACGGACTCTTCCTAGTAAATGTATGCAACCCGGCTGGACATACTGGCCATTTATCGCAAAAATTAATAGGCCCTCTATGTGACATTAAATAGCCTTTTAACGGCAGTGCACTCACAGCCCACGCCAACGTACACAGAATAAATAGCGCCGAAACGCCTCACCACCAAGCGAGGATTCGTCTCTCGTTTCCATTTAAATTACTCCGAAAGATAAGCAAACCTAAAGAGCTAATGGAGAAATAAATCCCTCTCTAGTATGTCCTGCTTGACACATAGGTAACCCCAGTTGTCTTTGGGTAACATAAAGTCGTGTTATTTATTTGCATTTTCCATATACCCGTCATTACAGGGCAGTCTCGGGAAAGAGCGTTAAATGGGATACGATGTTATAATACTGTCACAAGGGAGCACAAAAGGAGAAGAATCGGGTGTTTCCAGGGAGAGAGAGAGAAAAAGAGAGAGAGAAATACTTCTTGGGCCGTGAAGGAGAATGAGAGGGGTGATATTTGGAGATTTGCAGATACCAAGGACGACACTCATTGGAAACTCAAATCACCGGGCTTGAAATAGCTTCACGAAACCAACGTTCACCCACTCAGACGAAGACGCAGTGGAAGAGACGCAGAGAAGGGGAAGGGTGGAGGTTATTTGCAGACACTTGGACACGTGCTCTATGATGCCAGTGAAGGACGGAAGAGAGACAGTAGCCGTGAGGACTCCAGGAAGTTGGAGCCACGTAGCAGACTCTGCCAACGCTTGTGTTCTCTCCCCGTTTATTCAGCAATGCACGACACTATCACTAGTTAAATTAATAAAAATAAATAAATCATAGAATGAGCACATGTACGACGGAAATGGAACTCAGCCGAGGGGGTGAGGATTCGCTGATGACTGTGTCTAAATGCCTTGCCGTGAGGTCCAGGACGGCACAGAGGTGAGTGAGGCCAACATGTGAGATGGACTGAGAAAACAGGGACAAGTCGGGGGAGGCGAGTGGTTGTGGCAGATTGCAGCACCGTCCCACCTATCTGCCCGCCTTCCCCTGGAAGAAAATCGCGCATCCTTTTCTGTCACTACATAAATGGCAGGGTATGACCTGACCCCACCCTTGAGCGGGGGACCAGCCCATTCCAGGGATGCTGGACCTGCCCACGAATGTGACTTTGTTTGGCCAACCTGAAGCAAGCAGACTTAGCCTAAGACAAATCCCAACAGGAGGCATGAGTCTTGGCTCAGCTGGTGCTTTTGCATTTTTCCCTCTGCCATGAGAAAGGCATCTCCCGGGGTGTCATCCAGAGAGGGATGACACCTGCCTCTCCGTCTGGACCTTGGAATGAAACGTGAAGCAGAGCCGCAGCCACCCAGGGCCAGCGTGAAATGGAAACCGTCCCCTTCCCTTTCGGTCGGGTGCAAGCATGGAGAGAGCACTTGTCCCTGTAATGATGGCAGCTCTGATGCAGTGGCAGTGGACATAGATGTCCACAGACCACCGAGCAACTGGGACGTGTTGACGGGGACGTAGCACGTCTGCGAATCTCCCAAGAAAGGCGGCCGTGGACGTGAGCAAAATGACGAGGCAAGGTGGGGTCCAAGGAAAGGTTCTAGCCCCTGTGCCTGTTTCTGTCTGTCGAAGACGAGCGCGTGTCAAGCCAGCCTGCAGGCTGACGGGACGGTGCAGAAGTGGGGAAGAAGGGAAGATAAGTGAGATACTGGGTCGAGAGGGAGTCGTCAGGTGGTGCTGCTATCGCCGGGAGCCAGCGCTTCGGCAGATGGATCTCCCTTCGATAGGACGGTGAGGCAGGCGCTGGCGAGAGAAAAGGAATGTTTGCGAGACTCTAATGAGAGCCCAGCCGAGGCAGGTGATTAAAAGATTATGAATTCATAATGATTCTAATCTGCCTAATGATGTGGGGTTTTTTTTTCCCCCAGTCGGGCTTAATTTTTAGGATAGATGTGAGAAGGAGGAGGCGAGTGGCTGGGTTCTGCTTGGAATGGCATTCTGCTCACGCTGGGTGGACCATGAGGCGAGGAGGCAAGCGTGTTTGCCTTGGTGGATGGGGTGTTCTAAGCAGGGTGTGTACAGACTGAATAAAAAGGGGACCAACTGGTGGAGAGAAAGGGGAGGGATCCAGCTTTGATAGAATATTGCCGTAGAAGTAAGTACTTGAGCAGAGATGCTCGGAGACTGGAGGGTTTCTTCGGGAGAATGAGCTGTTTTGATTGGGGCTAATTAAAGCCCAGGGTGTGAGGACGTGGGTGGCCGAGGTGAGGAGGAAGAGAGAACATCGTGGGACTCGCTAAGGGCAACGATGAGAGGCCAGAATCTCTTGCTGGTTAATGGGGGAGGATTGGAGACGTAAAGGGGCATCACCAACCAGTCGTCCAGGTGTTCGGTGGTCGAGGGGGAGGGTCGAAGAGGACAGGAAATGTTTGAGGTGGGGAGAAAGGGAGGGAAGTTTAGGCACGCAGATGGAGCCTCAGACGTTTAGGGGGGAAGGAAGGAGGACAGTTGTGTAGAAGCAGCAATAGGGAGCAAGACTTCCTCACATATATACCTCAGACCCTGACGTCTGGGCAATATAGTTTTTTGACCATTACTTTCCTCTGCCCTCCCTTCCACTCCCAATGCAATGGGGCGCAGACCCCCCCAGCTCACCGTCCTTTACTGGGACAGATGGGACAGATGGCTCTGCTTCCTGCTCACACCCTTGAAGAGTTCACTCCGATCGAGTCCTCTCTTTATGGGACGCTGGTCGGGGAACGATGTCACCCTTGCTTCTAGGTCTCAGGCTCAGTACCTGAAGGTGAGGGGACTGGAACTGGGGGAGGCTCAAGGATCAGCTCCAATTGCCGATTACCCATGAAAAAAGAAGTGGCTCTAAATGAAATATTTTTCAATTTGTGGAACCTGGTGGCAGTAGCTGGTTAAATATTAAGCAGAGACATCTCCATCTGACTGTCAGAGGAGCATTAGGACGAGAGGAGAGGCTGGTTTTACAGTCTCTCTGACCTGGTGGGAGGCGAATAAGGGGCCACAGAGCGGAGATAATTTATCAGGAAAAAAAAAATCAGTGGCTTCCAGAAAAAGGTTCACAGATGCTGCATTCTAATTAAATTTTTTTCTTTTTTAATTTTAGAATACGATTTTACAGATTCCCTACCTGCAAATGAACGCCTGACACCCGGCGTGGTGTGTGGGGACAAGCCGGGCCGGCTTTCAAGGGCTTACGACGCGCCCCGTGCCCCTGAGCTTCTGCTGCGCATTGCCAGAAACCAAAGAAGGAGAAATTAAATTAAATGAGAATAAAACACGGGGTGTCCTGCACGGGTTTCAGCGTTGTCTCGGCCGGGAAACGATACTGTGTTCTTTAGCATGGCAGCAGTGAGTTCCACGGGCTGTGTCTGTTGTGTCTGAGGAATAAGGAGCCTGTAGAAATTCAGAGAGACCCTGGGCCACGAGTCCAGAGAATTGTCAAGCACAGTGTTGTCAACTTCATCCAAAGCGGGGTTGTTTGGGAAAAAGAACAAGGAGAAGTGTGCGAAGTGTATAGCAGCGTGCCTCCTCGCTCTGGCCGCGCTGCTGGGAAGGGGCTGTAGGAGAGGGGATGTATGTAGACCACTTAGGATGGCCGTGGTGTAGGCAAAGCAGATAGAACTCGGGGTGAGAGGGCTGAGGAGTGAGATGCATGTTAGAGGAGGCGTTAAACATCCTTGCCGATGGCACGGATGGGGGGACAAGGGAGTAAGGCACATCTAGGCATGGCCCGCACACTGGCAGGCCCTGGTTTTCTGGAAATTTGTGAGCACAAGGGAACAAGGAAGTCTGGGAAGATGTCATCTGACGGGAGAGGGGACCAGGACATGGTGGACACACCTCCATGGGGACTCCACCCCCTGTGAATCACACCCGTGAATGGTCCACTGCTCTGAGTGTGAGCAGACACGTGCCTCGCTTCTAACCAACCGCATGTGGTAAAATCCGTGGATCCCATAACGTTAAAATTCGTGGGTCCCATGGGATAACGTTACATTATCTGAGCAGACTCAGGGGAGAGATTCTACTTTTGACCTTGAAGAAGCAAACTGCTGTGGGCAGCCTTGGGCATCTGAGGCTGCCTACAACATGGAGCCTTCCTCAAAAGAAAAGATGATCCTTTCATCTCAGTTTTACGGATCAAGTTAAGATGCGCATTTCAGTGCGTTTTGACTCAACGTATCCCGTAGGAAAGAGTTTCATATGTATATACTGTGACGATCAGAGGTAAGGCTCAAGTAAATTCCTGGAGGCCAATCGATATAACAAAGTGTTTCAAAGCAATCGCGTCATAAGTTCTGATATCTCTTTACTTTCATAACTTATGTAATGTTTGTTTTTCATCATGCTACCCTTGAGAACGCCAATAGTTTCACTGAGATAACACAAGGAAAACTATTTGGATCAATTTCTTCTCTTTTTTTTCCATAAAAACAAGATGCAAAATCCTAGAGGACAACAATCTATCATCCATCCATCCATCCATCCATCCAACCATCTATCCATCTGTCTATCCATCCATCTACCTACCTACCTACCTACCACCTATCAATCTACCTTTTGATGCTTTTGGCTTGGATGGATGAAAATTTCAAGGGAGACATGAACATAATGAGACCACGATTCAAACGCAAAACACTTTAGCAGACAACTCCAATTTCTATACAATTTCTATAAAAATAAATTTCTTTCACCAAGGTGGAAGGTTTGGTCCAAATCATTCCATGAATACTCTTTATTCAGAGTCAGTTGTTTTTTTCAACAACTGCACTTAAAAATGGCATTACTGTTATTGACACAGCTTATCACAAAGACCCTAGAATAGATCTATCACAATAGATACGATGGTTAAATGGACTATAAAATATGTAAGACCTGGTAAAAATAATTCCATTGGCTTCCGACAGCACCAGGAACTAAATTCCTTCTTGTAAATCTTCTACTTAATAGAAAGAACTACATATCTATCAGTTTCACAAGTCCAAAAGGAAAGGTTGGAAAAAGCATCATTAAAAAATGTTAGGTACATTTTTTTTTTAAATAAGTTGTAGGAAAATCAACAGAATGAAGAAGGGTCCACACCTCCTTCAAACCACTGAAACAGCAGCACCACTGGGAATTAACTGATGCTTTAGGGGAACCTGCCTGTCGGGTTTGTTGCTGGCGGTGGCACACCAGGGTGGTAGGGCTCTTCCAGCTCACCTGTCACACCCTCCCACAGACGGGATCTAATGGAAATTCTATACCAGCTTCACCTGAAATGCCAAGTCTGACCTAATATGCCTGAACAGCAGGGCTAAAGAAAAGATGGGAAGGGTACAGATTAACGAGACAGGGTCGACCTCTCAACATCCTCCCAAATTGCCGGAAAGACAGCAATTTAAAGTGCGGCCAGGGCATGTCAATTTCTACTTCCCCGCCGACAAGGAAGCACAAGGCAAACCACCAACGGAAGCATTCCAATACGGCAATGGTATGCCACGTCAAGTCGCTCAAACAAGAACTCGTTTGTAGCACGTCGAATTCAGAGAAGACTAAACCTTTCATGTTCCTTTTTATTCTTGATGACGGCAGTTCCTTCTTCCTGAAGGCACTGACTTGAGGTCTCCTTTTCTCTCTGTGCTTTCCACAGAAAGACCCTGTCTAAAGAATTCCCCATTAAAAGTAAATAAATAAAAAATTTTTAGCCATGTGACTTCATTTCCCCTCAATAGACCCTCCATATACGAAAATTTAAAAATGAAAAAAGGAAGGAAGGAAGGAAGGAAGGAAGAAAAAGAAAGAAAGAAAGAAAGAAAGAAAGAAAGAAAGAAAGAAAGAAAGAAAGAAAGAAAGAAAGAAAGAAAGAAGCTGCCTCTTAAAAACTTCTCCAAGTATTTATATCACTTTGTTTTTCATTCACACGAGGGAAATAACAAGAGGTCCTCTGATGAATGTTGCAGATCGCCATGGTTACGGTTCAGAGATGCGGCAAAAGCAATTATGGTGGAACAGAAGGAAGAAATGCACCTCTTTGTCAGAATTTCTTAACAGCTGTAATAACACTAGAGCACCCAAATGAATGTAAAATAACTTATTGTGGCATGTTAAATGCCAGCACATTAAAAAATTGTATTTCAATGTCACATTATTTAAAACGACAGGAAGCATTAATTCCGGCTGCACCAAGGAGCTTGTTAAGAGATTACGGGGTGGGGGATGTAACCCAGCGCTCACACAGGCAGGAGGCTTCGACACGACGTGTGAAATACAATACTATTTTGGGGAAAAAAATGGAATGTACAAGAGAATTTCATCTGATATTTAGAATTAGATTCTTTACACATTGTTAAGGGGAACCTCCAAACCCTCAAAGCTTTTAGAGTTCTAGAGTAATCACCTAATTCTTCCCTTGCACTAGGAACTCCTAATGATTAAAAGTTTTCCTATTGAGGAGTGTTATTCCCATTTTACAGGAGAACCCAGTGAGGCCATGATGCCCGTATTGTTGTTCACGATGACATACTGGATTTGAGGAGGGAGACTTCTGTGCCCACTGGAGAGCTTACAGATGCCTTCGGTTTTCAGTGAGAGGGAATTCTCTCTTTCAACTTGAACAGCTCAGAGCTCCTGGCTTTTAAAAGTTGGTGGCTGAAGACGTAGGATCTAATAGTTATGAAAAAAAAATACCTTTTTGCATGGATTCTTCAAATATCATTCCTTTTAGAGTAAAAATAATGAAATAGATGAGTTGTTTCCACAGCCACCAGTGCAGACTGCATTATTCCAACATGGTCTGTGATTCCTCGACCTAGAACCTGTGCTCTCACTAGAACCAGCTCACCCACTGTCACGAGAACTGATTAAAAACGAACCCTAGTTTTAATGGACCATGTATGTCAGTGGCTGATAGGATGACTCTTTTTACTGGTCCAGCTATTCCAGAATCGCCTGTGATTCCTTACACTGGGCTAGAGGAGAAGCAGCCATTGACAGGATCAGCATGAAATAATGTTCACCACGGAGAGAACATGATTCTTAAGAAGAGCTATGACTGTTCTAATGAGTCATAGTCCAGGGAGATAATGCTTTTATATGCCCTGTCAAGATTCTCGTGACAATCCTGGGACTGTGTTAGGAGGAAAGACACTGGAATTCTTCTGGCAAATGTCACAGCTAGAGCTCAGAGTTGACAGCCACGCTTGGTGTCTACACCCATGTCTACCCGATATCCGCCCCCCCCCAAGACGTCACCATTTCATGTCTCAACGGGCCATGACTCATCCTTGCACAGACAGAGAGTTCGGTCTCTCCAGGAGAATCACACTGGCTAAAGTTAACCAAAATTTTAGAATTCTTTACATTCTTATTCCAGTTGCTATTGCTAAGCCCCAAAACTTAGTGGCTTAAGATAACAGTTATGTTATGCTCAGGGGTGCTGGGGGCCAGGGATTCAGTGAGGCACAGTCAGACAATGCTCTGAATAAAATGCTTCAGAATAAAATGGAATAAAAGGGGAGGCCTGAGGTTCTTGTCTCAAATAAGTCCTTAATTGTCTACATGACCTTGAGCAAGTCACTTGACTTCACTGTCCCTTCATACTTTCTTCAAAAAAGTTGGTGTAGAAATACATAAAATACCCAAGATTACTTCCATCACTGAAACCCTCTGTTTTAAGCCATGCACACGAATTCTATGTCATCATATATTTACAGCTTTCTATGAGAGAAAAAACCATGTACATAACCTTTCCATAAGCTCCCTATCCTCCAAGAGACAACCATTCTTTGGAGAAAAAAAATAAAAAATAAAGAAAAATAAAAATAAAGAAAGTCGGAATATTTGCAAATTGCAGTGTTTAAAATGTGCCTGTTTACTGTCAAATAAACAAGTGTCAACGGATGGCTAGGTCACTGCAAAAATTAAAAATGCTCTTGGTCTGGGCAACTCACTGGTGTGAGTTCCCTTCTGCCTTCGGCAGAACAGACTGGGGAGAAGCAGCGATTTGAGCCACTGCTGCTGTGGAATCTCTTGGATCTGGGGGTAGGACTGTGGTGGATCGTTCTGTGCTCTAGGCAACTGGAGTAGAAAGAGCCAGGAGGCAAAAGCCTGGATTTTAAAACAAAGGATTGGTTTTAAAGTGTGGGAGCCTCCTCCCTTACCGTGTGCTGTGTGCTCCTGTCAGATAAGTGTGCTTGCAAAGCACCGTGATTAGAACTGAGGGGTATCCCGGGCCAGCATACACCCAGCAACAGGCCTTTCTCTGTGAAGCAGAAAGCACAGCCTCCACTCATCAACATCCTGGGCACACTTGCAGGTTTTACTGGGGAAATAACCTTGAAGCAGCACAAACGTCTCCTGTGTCTTTCTCCGACTCCCAAAATCCGTTAGTAATTGTTTCCTAGTTTGAGAGTAGAAGAGGGGAGAATAATAACTGGTTTTCTATCCAGAAGAAATTCAAAGACCTTGGAAGACAGCACAAGTATCCTATGATTCCAGAGGCGGTCAGTTAAAGCGACACAAGGCGGGATTTGTTAGCTGGATACGGGGTTGCCAGGATCGTTTGGAATTTTCTACAGATCTTCGGGGTTCTTTTTAGTGTCACTGTAACTCATTAGTTATTAATGATGTTTTTTCTACCATGTCTATTATCCTGATCATAGGCTTTACGAGAGAACAAGCCTCCCTCGTGCTCTGCCATGTACCCAGCACCATTAATGACAAATGTCATCTTCCCCAGGAGCTGCTCTATACCTGAATAACTAATCCTTTATATCAGTCAATCCCAGTCTTACAGAGATAAAGGAACGTGTGCTATGATTTCCTTAACAACAAGGTTGTCCCGTGGCTAAGTGAACAGAAGTGTTTTACAGGGACGATATCTGAAAGGATGTTCTATGGAGGAATATGGTTGGATGAACCAAAATACGTGGTTGGTACCTCATTTTAGAAAGACTCCTAAAGAACAGCTTTGAAAAGTCACCAACAGGCTCTGCTTCCAATGCAACTCGGTGGCCTTGCTCGAACGTGGAACAGGAAAGTTTGCAAGGTCTCCACATATTGATCGGCTGTGGCCTCCGGGTAACAGTTGTTAATGAGGACGGGAGAGTTGGGAGGCGAGCGGTCAGGTGGAGCCGGCTTCACGGCAGCGGGGACGGCTTGCGGCAAGAGGAGGAAATTGAGTTGAGACACTGGGGGCTTGGGCCTGCCTTCCTGTCGGTTTAGGGGAGAGAAACAACTGTGGACGAGGGTCCGTGGGCCCTTCAGAGGGTCCTTTAGCACCCCCATTCTGCTCTGGCCCTTGACAGTGACCTTGGACAGAGGTGAAGGGATTCTGAGGCTAGTGGGTTTGTGTGCATCTCTCTCTCTCTCTCTCTCTCTCTCTCTCTCTCTCTCTCTCTCTCTCTCTCTCTCCCCCCCTCCCTCCTTCCTTCCTTCCCTCCCTCCCTCTCTCCTTCTCCCTCTCTCCCTCTCTCCTTCTCTCCTTCTCTCCCTCTCTCTCTCTCCCCCCTCCATCCCTCCCTCTGTCCGTCCATCCGTCCATTTTTCCCACTTTTTTCTTTTCTCTTTCTTTCCGTCCTTCTCACTTAACACACTCATATTGTCACGTTTTTTCTATTTCCATCTAAAGCTGGACATAAAGGAAGGAAGGAATCATTCTGTAGGCAGCTCTAGAGCCTACACTAGACCCTGACATAGAAGAGAACCTAATAGTATTATGTGGGTGGGTGAATTCCCCAGAAAGCAAGGTGGCTGGTCAATTTGATGTAAGGAAATTAAATCTCAGAGAACAGAGGCCACCCCATCTTATATTAAAAGCAAAGAATCTCATTAATATCTACTCCCATGAGATGTATAAACTTCCCTAAAACCTACAAAATATTAACAAGTTAACTGTGTTCTCTAGTCCTAGACTTAATGCATAATTGTTCCTTAGGTTGGACAAGCATCCAGCATTAGGGACAGATAGGATGTCATGTCCTGTGGCTACAGACCACCGTGGTTTCTTCCTTCCATGGAAAAGTACAAAAAGAAGAAAGAAAAAAGAAATGATTATGAAGCCAGTAGGCAAAAGCATTATTGAAGCATCACACTCAACTATACCTCTTAAAACGTGAGTGAAAGAGGCTCTTCCTGCCTCAAGCTTTTGGTTCTTAATTCTTTGGCCAAGGTTTAGTGTTTTGACAAAGATAACTGTTTACTTACCACAAATTCCCTTCTCCCCAAAAGAGAGCAACTTCACAAAGCAAAACTGGATCCCTAAAACTTCTCCTGGCCCACAGCACACACAAGAACCGAACCAAATAGTCCCTGATAAGCACACCAGTCGGCTTGACGGACCTCTAGCCAAAGGGCACTGTAAATATCCACATCAAAATCTTTTTTTTTTTTTAATTTTCCTCTAACTCTCGTACCACTATTACTTTGGCTGTGTGAGGGCTAAGAGAATGTGGACAGTGATAATAGACGCGTCAATTTAACTTGTATGTATGGATCAAATACTGTCTCTAAAAACATTTTCAAACCTCATGCTAATATTTTGCTGATGCTACGAAGCTAATGGTTTGAGGACATCCCTGCCTCATCGTGTATAATTGTCGCAGTCTTAAAAGTCACATTCATAACCGTAAGTTTTGACTATTCTCAATGTTCAGCCTTTACTGAATTTCTCACAAGGCAAGTTCAAAGCCGTGCGTGCAGCCCTGTGATGGAGTGTGTCTTCTGTCTCAGCGCTGACGAGCAGACAGCAATGCTCATCCCTTGCTTGTGGTCTTGAAAGAGAAACAGGGCACAGGCATCAGACAAACTCAAATGTATAAAAAGAAAATGTGGGCGATGCTGAAACCAACTTGATGATCTACTCCTTGGGTACGAAAATGGATTTTTCTTCCCCCTAGTTAACAAAAAGTCATTTTTATAACTCTAACTACACAAATTCCACAGTCCACCTCGCTCTCTATGGCATCCCAGGATCCCACAAAGCTGGGACCTTTGTGGTTGTCATGAAAATATCTCTTTTTAAAGAGGATGTATGGGAAGAGAGAGAAAAAAAAATGTTTTCGAAAAATTCAAAGACTGAGAAAATAAAAGATAAAGAGAACTAATACATGAGTGGCAGACATTTTGAGGAAACCAGAAATTGACAACGAGAAGCACCCTGATCCCTGACACAACACGGAGAGGACCCCGCTTCCCAGCCGAGCAGAGGAGGGCCATGACGGACGCTGGCTGAGTGCCTGCCGCTCATTAGGGCTCGGTCTGCCTCCATCATTGATTGACAGCAGGACCAGAGCAGACACTGCGATGCCCCCCATCACCAGCGCCCCTCAGCTCTCTCTGTTATGGGATACGCTGATGACCTCCAACCCCATGCCTCGCTATCCAAGATTTTCTCAGGGGTTTTCTCTTGGCCGGAAGTGCTGGGAATGTAACACACTCTGAAAGTAGTTCTCAGCCAACGAGCAGTGGGGATGAGAGTATAAATATCCCCCAATTTCCTCACCCATCTCCCAAACTTCCCTGGCAAGCTGGCGCTCGTGTTGTTCCTAGCAGCAACTTGCTCGTGTAGGGGACCCACAGGCCTCACTCTCCTCCATTCTCTCCCTGCCCTGGGACTCTGCTGATGCTTCTTGGGAAACCGCTCGATCCTTGTCTTAAGGTCTGTTTCTAGGGGAACTGAGCCCCAAAAGACATTCTTCTAAATATATTCTGTAAAGTAACTCCTTGAACCTCACAAGCAGCCCTTCCATAGTTACTGGCGTTATCCCTATTCACAGAAGGGTACACCGAGGCGCAGAGAGGCTAAGCAACATGTACAAACAGCTGGTAAGTGACAGAGCCAGTACTCAGATCGAGACGAACTGGCTCCAGAGGCCATGCTCTCAACGTCGTTTCTTGGCTAAATGAATCAGCATGAGTGAAAGGGTGGTGGGGTTTGAACAACGCTTACGAAGGCCAGAACCGTCTCCCTGTGCCACACAGTGGGCGGAGGCGGGGGGCTAGGGATTCACGCCTCATCTTCTGACTCCGGATTTTATGTGTGGACTGACTGTCCTGCACTGCCCCTTACGTGGTTAACTGTCTTAAGAGCAAAGGCATCTTTGCTCTCTGTGGACACAGTTTGAATAAGCCTATTTAAATATTCATAATGCGACTGCAAAACTCCCCGGCCACAGCCTTCTATGAGTCCGCACGGACTTCAGCAAGCGGCCTCTGCTCTTTGCGGGGAGGACCTGATGAGTCGACGGGCCCCAAACTTATCCCACGTCCTACACGGTCAGACCCTCGGAGCGGCCTGCTGAGCCACAAGGTGAGACCGTTCTGTCGCCGCTTCCAAAATATTAATTGGCTGTATTTTCGCTCAACAGGCAGCTGGTTCATAACCTCATTGGGAAAGTACAAAATGGTGACAAAAAAAAAAAAAGAGAGTGTCTCAATTCTGGGAGAAATGATAATGTTTCAGTGTATCTCAGGAGCTAACTGACCAGGTCACTTTTTTCTCCCTAAATCCTCCCAAATTCACATTAAACCCTGTGATGAGATGTTTTTTTAAAAATCCAAATCTTTGATTCTCTGGCATTTCTTAATCTCCTGTATTCCTGTCAAAATCAAATACTGAGTTATATTTTTATCAAAATTTTCCTTAATTACCAGAGGTTAGGAAGATTTTATTAAATTTATATTCTCAGTGACTAAATTACTACTACTTACATATTTTTTTTCTGAATAAACTCATTAAATGA